>JADRCO010001529.1:0-18731 GCA_021464525.1 Rhizophagus sp. LPA8_4_AMF | reverse complement strand
TTTTCACGTGATAGGGGTGAGAAATAATATTCCTCACCCGGGGTGAGGAATAAATTCACCCTAAAAATAATATTATATACCATTATGAAACCACTATCACATGATTTGATAACGATCACGTGTAACAAATTACAGGTTTCTGACAAAGAAATGAAAAATTTTGCTTTGTTTTTTACTTTTTTGATAAAAAAAAATGGTCACTAGCTTTTGTATATATCAGCATATAAAGGTCCTACTTAAATCAATGCTTAAAGATATGAATTTTTGCTAATTCCTTCCTTTATAAATGTAAAATTCGATGATGTTAACCATATTTTCTTAATTATAAATTCAAAATATTGATACTTTGAGAAATGAAGTCCTCTGCAATACGCATATTTGGTAACTGAATAAAAAAAATATAATTACAAAAAATTTGAATTACTTTTTCGAAGTCATAATACTTTAAAAGAATAGTCTTAAATAGTTGATAAATAGACGGTAGTGAATAATCATTGAAAATTAACTGAAAAAATTAATCTAAGATATAATTTTCGATGTATAAAAATATTATTTGATGATGTGTGAATTTTTGCTTTTTAAAATAAAAAAATACGTTCCATAAATATACACATAAAAGGCAATGCGAAAATTAATATGGTTTATAAAGATTATGATGAGTTTATGAAAATTTCATATTGTTTGAATATTAAATATAATAAGTAACCATTTTTTTTTGATTTCTAAAAGTTTATTATTACGTAGTGAAGAGAAATTATAAAGGTTTAGAAAATTTGATATGATTTTATTTGTTTATTTTTTATATCGTATTTTAAAGGATTTTAGGTAATAAAAAAAATTTTATTATTGTAAATTTTAAAGTTAATATTATTATTCAGAAATATATAAGAGGTGGAGAGACTTTATATTGCCTTCTTAATTTCTTATTAACAATAAAATTTGGAATTTCATCTGATTTGAATTATAACCGAAAAATAATTTTGTTTAAAAAAAAAATATAACTAATTTTTAAATAATTTATTACATAAATAAATAACTTGGCTGAAAATACTTTTCATTAAATGTTTGCTCAAATAGAAGTTTTATTTGAACATGTATTCACTTGACTTAAACAATAAGATATCAATTTTTTGAAAATTTCGCGTACGCTTATTAAATTAATATACTCGCACTTGATGGTATTGTTCACTGATCATTTCCATAACGGCTTTTAAATTTTTTTTGGATGATACGATTTTAAGGTCAATTCTGCAAATCGGCGGATATGCAGATGAGAATGTGAACATGGAAATGAAAATAGAATAGGATTTTTCCCATTCCATTAATATGATGACAAGTATAGGCATTTCTTATTCGGACTTTCGTGAAAACATTGAGCATTAATATAATAAGTATGGCAATTGTTAAAAAATGTTATTGTAGCAAAAGAATTGAAACAAGAACTAATCTTGCTACTTCTCTTGTATTTAACCTTAACCCTAATTGCACATATACTGTACATACAAATAATTTTGTTGGAACATATCATTAATCACGAAGAATTTTCAAGGCCAAACTAATCAAAAATAATTTTCGGTGAAATGGAAATGAGCCAGCAGTATACAATGCGTATCCAGTGGATAGCCGTAAATTATGAAATTATGAACGTCTTTCTTATTGCTATATAAAAAAATTATTTAAGATAAAAAAATTACATACTACATAAAGAAGCTGCCTACCGTTAGAAATGATCTTTTACTTATTATTTAACTTTAATGTTAAATAATAGAATCAGTAGAAGCAGTTTCAACATCATCCTTATAACATTGATTAATATCACTATTATAATTAATTAATTCCTCAATAATTTTCGGTTCATAATTTACTAAATAACGTATACAATAATAAATATTTTAATAAAATATAATAAAAATAAGGTACTTTTTTTTTACTTACGGTAAATTTTTAATCCTTTTCCAAAATTTCTCTGACAAATTATTGAATTTACTATCGTAACTAACGTTATACAAAATGGAATTATCAAAAATGGTTTTATTGAATAGTCACTCATCCCAAATTTCCCTTCTATCAATTTAAATAAAATGAATGTGTTGAAATATGGCACGAGAAAAATACTTAATAATAACATATTTTACCTTGAAATAATCCATTTTTTAATAAATAGATATAAAATCCATAAAGTATTAAGTTAGTAACGTAGAAAATAAACATAGTGCGTTTTGATTCCATACGAACCTATAAATAAGAAATTAATATGACAAATTTTTATCAAGGAAAAGAATTCAAATCAATTACCCCTTTAATCATTGTAAATGCAATTATGCATAAACTGGCGTTTGGCCAAGGTATAATTTTGAGGAAAGAAAGTAATTCTATTGTCTCTGGTATAAATACATACAAATAACTAAAATGTAAAAATAAAGCAACTATAATTTGTGCATGACACAAGGTTTTTTGTAAGTAATACCATTTATAAATTCCTAAAAAAATAAATAAAACAATTAAAAAAGCGTATGAAGAATTTTAGAAAAATGTAAAAAAAATAATCAAACTTTGAATTTCGCGATCTTTCGTATTAATTTCACTACTACAACTCGTTTTAAACCTAAATTAAATATGAAGAGATTAGATTTTACAATTTTATGATGCAATCAATCTATTCATGAGTAATTTTTCATTTACCTTGATCTAAGCATAGTTCTCATAAGTATAATGAAAAAACAAATACAAAATGTCATACTTAAATACGTATATACACGAGATACATAATACACATAAAATAATTGGTCAGAAGGCTCCTCATCAAGATAAATCTTCTCATAAAAACCCAGTAAAAAGAACGTTATAATGAATGATATATTCATGATTAAATATATTATCATATGGTTGACAGTTCTTAATGTTGCCTATAAGAAAAAACACGATTAATGAATAAACAAATTTAATAAAAACTAGTTGATCATATTTTAATTACTGTAATAATTCCTGATATAATCATCAAAACTGATAATAAAGAAAAGATCAACAAAAAAAACATATCAAGCTCTATATCTTCATCATCTAATATGAGCGAAACGTGAATGTTTCCTATCAGGATAACTAAAGAATTTATGATAATAATAAACCATAATAAACTTTCTTTTAAGCTTATGTTTGGTAAATGTTGCTTAAATGTATTAAAACAGCGAGAAATTTTTTGCATGTTTATTATATTACTACCAGAAAGCAATGAAAGAAAAAGGCATTACTGCTGAACGCATTTAATTGAAAAAGAAAAAAATATTTGCATAACCTGGACAAATACTCGAATTTTAACCAGTTGTTACCACAAAAAAAATTTCAAATTAATTTTTTTTTCCAATTTTAAATAAAAAATTTTCCTAGCCTTGTAAAAAAAGTCGATCCGTTTTTATATTCCTTCTTTTTTCCGTAAAAGGCTCATATTTCCGGTATTAATAACCTTTATATCCCGGAATTTATCGAATTATTTACATTTTCCGTGAATGGATCCGTGAAAGGCTCATTTTTACCGAGTTTTTACAGAGATAACGGATAAAATTTTTTATAGGGTAGCAGTTTCCTCCCTTCCTATACAATTATTCCAATTAGGTATAAGGTTCAGTAGCTGTGGCTTTTCAAAGTCCGGGAAATAGCAACCCTTTAAAAAATCTTATCCGAGCATCCGTGAATCTGGAAACAATTATTTTTTTTTTTCAAGGTGTAAATTCCATGAATATGCTATTTATTTTATTTTTTACATAGAGAAACATGCATTATCACATTTATATAAAACTATCTATAAAGATAAAAATAGGTGGCGTACTGCATTCCTGTTCTGTGAGATACGGTTTGTGGCTAATCCTAGAGAATCGATCCGGATAGCCGTAGATAATCCGTCAGATTGAAAACACCGCCATCCACATTGGATTAAATTATACTATAATACTATCTGTGTATCCAATTAAGTGTTGGCAGAACATCGGCCGGTAATTATAAATCACGTGACTCGGAATTTGTAAATAAAATAAAATGAGTTCGTCTGACCTATTGAATGATTTATTATAATAATGGATAACGGATTATCTGACGGATTAATCCGGACTATCCGTGACAGATGTCTGTGTTCGGATCGAAATTTAAGGAGGATGAACACGTTCTTAGCTAATGCATGGAATATAAATTTTAATACGTTACGTCATTACGGTAACCTAACTAAAATAATCATTAGTTTTTAGATCGGTGAAATTTCCGCGGATTAACCGGATCAAAATCAGGAATGCGGTTACTATTTGCGGCTAACTACAAACCCGGATTACAGGATTGGAACTCGGATAAATTAATTAGTTACTACTCGCCAACATGTTCAATGCACGTTCACGGATCGAAATTAAAAAAATACAATAGCCCGAATTTTTAACCGGTTAATTAACCGGTCAAGGTTTCAAGCAATTAAATGATATAAAGAGTTTGCTATTATGTAGTTTCTCGCTTTGCTTTCAGCAGTTATTAATGAACTATTATTCCCTTTAAAAAATGTTTCGTTCTTTTCGAAGTACAGAGCCCAAATTTTTCAATATACTGCGATTGTTGAGTGCTATTGCTCTTACATTTGGACTTAGTTTCTACACGTGGATTTCAGTTACAGAGTTCGTTTCCAATATTTATAAACCGAACTTGTACTTTAGTGAACCAGTTGAAAGTGGCACATCTTATTACGAAAATTTTATGTATCCAGGTATCTGCTTAACATATTTATATATATAAATAAAATAATTTTAATTGACCACTTTTTTAAATAGAATTCAAAATTTGCCCAAAAACCTCAAGTAAGAATTAATAATTTGTAATATTTTTAAGAATTTCCAAAGCATGTACATTAATTTCATAATAATAGGTAGTTACGATGATAATGATTCATTAGAAATATCATCGTATAAACTATATCGTGATGGTTCAGATTCAACATTAGTTTATCCTGATTTTAATGAAGGTAAGAAAATTAGTTTTTTTTTTTAGTATTTTACAAAATTGATTGATCATTGACTTTTTTAATTAATTTTACAGAATCATACCATCCATATAACCCTAACATGACATATGATTTACACAAAAACAGTCCTAAATATGAGTTTTTTACTAAAGATTATAATGATAACCGTTGTGAGATATTTAATGCTCGAAATGAATCTGTCGGACGATTAGAAATAGACTCAAGAGATTTGGATGAAGAACTTCTTTTTGTCATTACTTTGGATAATTCATCAAATTATGATTATTTCGAAATTAATTTTAACTCAATAATAGTCGAAACAGTACTTCCACAATTATCCGGTGAGCCTTTTAGGGATGCAAAGAATCTGACATTATCCCATAACCAACATTTTATTGTTCGAGGACAATATGTTATTTATGAATTTGCTATCATAAGACATATATATTACTCTTCGCCTTTTTACGGAATATTTGGTTTCAAGGCAAATAATAACGTAATACTTATTGATATTGATGAGACGGTGCTTGCTTCAATACAAAATACTGCTTTTACAGTGCTGGAATTGAGATATAGATCTTCTTACATAAGAGATGAAGAAGAGATATATCAAAACACTGGTAAGTTGATTAATTAATTTAAAATATTATTTTAATTAATTTTAACCCAATTTTTTTTCTAGTTGGTAAACTTATTTCAAATCTTGGTGGTTTCTATAGCGCTGTAAGTGGAATATTTATTTTATTATTTGGCGCACCAAAACTTTCTCCATGGTAATACGCACGCACATTTGAATTAAATTAATAATGATGACGATAAAATAATTTTATCAACGCTCATTTATTTATTTTTAAGGGGAATTTGCCAAACTTCATTGTTATGCTGTTGGCCGATTCGTCGGAGTTTTAAAAAACACTTAGCAAGTAGATATGTTTCTCACGCAGGAATTCCTTTAGCGGAAGATCCACGTGAAATGCCACAAGGTGCTAAAATAGAAGATAGAGTAGCTATATTAGAGTATTTGTTAAAAGAGTATTATCTTGATGCTTATTATTTAGAAAAGTTAAGAACCACGCGTAAAAGATATCTAAAACTACAAGAACAATTTAATGATCTTGAAGGCGTAGAGAGTTTAGATGATGAAGATAATCATGATAATGATTTTACAAATGATAACGCTTACTTGAAAAAAGGATCAACAAGCTATAAAAAATGAATACCAAGTATATAGCGTTATAATATAACGAAAATTATAAAACGCGCCAGTGGCGCTCAACGCCATAGTCATATGATTTATGTATTTTTATTTGTTTTTATTCTAAATTATTAGTAAATTAGCTAAGCTGATTCCACTTTGCGATATTTGATTCTGCAGCATATACTTCTAATAAGTTTTTTGAATTTTTTTATTTTACAATATTTGCAATATAAAAAAAAAAAAATAGTACTAATTAAATCTTTTTCTGACCATTTTCGAGGGTGCTGAACAATTTTAATTAGTATGACTTGTTTAGTTTAGACTGTAGTTTTCGTGAAAACGCACACTATGGCGTTGAGCGCCAGTGGTGTGATTTAGTAAAGTCGTTTGATTAATTAGAAACACAAATGTTTGTAAGATCATAAATAATTAATTATTCTTTCAATTCTTTCAATTTCAACTGATCAAATATAAATATTGCGCCTCAAGTATCGATTTGCGTCAGATATAGCATCAGACGTAGATTGATACTTGACGCGCGTCACTTCACTAGAAGCTGAGCTGTTAACTATTGATAGACTTTTTATACTCGACTATTAAGGAAACGTGGTATATAAAACAAGCTTACTAAAGTAAATTCATTAATAAAAAAATGTTTACTATGGAAGACGATTTAGCACTATAATTATTTTAAAATTTTTTTATTCGATATTTATTCCAAAAATAATTGATCTAAAATTTATTTTATTATTTCTTGTCAAGATAAGTTTTATAAGTTCCTATTTGTATTATTACTTTAATATAATTTGCTTAAAAATAGGTGTAAAAAAAATGAGAAAATACAAAATTCTAATAAATAAGAGAAAATAAAATAGAAGGGGTATAGAAAAAAAATTAAAAATAAAAAAAAGTGTAGAATTACAAATACCTTTATAAGAAATTACGTACTTGACTACTTGATGCCATACACAACTTACGTGATATTACGCGTAGGTATAAGCTATAGGATTTTTTTCATATCATACCAAATAAATAATTTATCAATAAACTCTCTAACGTCATTTAAAGTCAATTCAACTTTCAAACGTTAAATATTTTGCCAAAATTTTTGGTATAACAAAAATATAAGGTGAATTTCATTTATTTTTTTTCTATATGTACGTACAAAAATCATGGGTTTATAATTCCTTGGTCTAACCTTATTGATTAATTCATTACAAACTGATAATAATGCATTTATACCTGCCATTCCAGTATCATATTTTTAATATTTAATTCTATCATCGCTAATTTGTAGAATCTACAGATGACAGTAATACTTCTTTGATAACTATGTCGCAATATTGTAACTGTCAAGATCCTTATTTATTATGGTTTTGTAAGATTTTTCCAAAACTCTAATTCTTTTCATAATCGTTGTTTTACATCAGAAATTCTCGAAAATATACAATAAATCAAACCGAACTAACCGAATTCGCTATCTGTAATTTTTAAAAGAATTTAAATTAATTCTTAAATATGAATGTATAATTCACACTAATATAAAATTACTTACAGTATAGGTTCCTCCAGCAATGACATCGAGTATACGATCAAAAATCTCTTTGTCAGTCATCGGTCTTAATATCACCATGTCCCACAATATTAATTTCACGTAGTATATTCGTGATTAAATATGACGTCAACATATAGGTTGATTTAATGCCGCATTCTAATTAAAAAAATCAGCTGTGTTTTTCGATAAACTAAATTTACGAAGTCATTACACAACTGAATCTACTAAAGTCTTCTTAGTCTTTCCACATTTTGACAACTCTTTTGCAATAAGCCCAAATCGATCCTTTGTTAGTTCCGTTAGTTCTTTCCAGTAAACAAGGATTTAATTTCTGCGTCGTCACGTCGCCACATCGTCACAATCTACATTTTATTGGCGAGCATGGTTAATAAAAAATTCCAATACCATAAAATTTGATAGAAAGATCCAAAATTGAATGAAAACCTACTGATCGTAGTCCATGTTTTTACAAAAAATTAATTATGCCATTACTCCTTTTCACGTATAATTTCGTTCAATATAATCTTAATTACTTCAGCTTTAACTTTTGCAAATATAATGAATGATATATGTATGGACTTGAGAAGTTGCAAAAAATGTGTGATAAAGAATGTTACAGACGAGACAATGAGAAAGTATAGCACTTTGACCAGATTCTCCTTAAACAGAGCGTTGTCTTCAGAAACGCTATCCCATCACATGCCCAATATGTTGACCAGATACTACTTGAAAAGCTTGTTGACCATTAATAATCACAATTATGATAAATTAAAGACAGAACTCACTTTCTTATAGTTTCAAATCTTCTTTTTTAGTTAGAAACGCATCCTTTATTAATTTGAATCAAACAGAGTACAAATTAGTTAAGAATACATAAGTATGACCATAAAGTCAACCTCAAAACTAACCGTTCTATCTAACCTAAATTATAAAATCATTCTATAACTAAATTTGTACTATCGACCTGCTTGATATGTATAGCACAACAAATTCCCGTCACTCTGATACCCGTAAATTCCCAATAAAAGTTAATATATATATGTACGACCCAAAAAAAAAAGAAAGAAAACGAACCATAGTCCCTTGCCTAAAAAAACCAATCAGTTAGTAGAAGTTCCAGTAATCCTAGATGTCACATCCTGTTAATGCATTCGCCGTGGATATGCATATCCCGAATTCCCACCAGAACTTAATTACCACTAACCCAAAAACACCAAACCAACTTTTTTAATTTTTGTTAGTAGATTTTTTTACGCAAAATCACGTGACTTTAACTTAGGTTGATTTTTGTTCTATCCCTCTCTTCTTCTGATAATCCTTTTCTTTTGGGCTCTTTTGCGCTCTCTTTTCGTTCATATTCCTCGTATCCACTTCTCCATTTTCCTCTTTAACCCTTTTCTCGAAATCTGAATTGAGCGTCGTATAAAACTGGATCACGTCATGAGACTCTGATTTTTCGACCAAGCGTTCTTTAAGCTCAACTCTAAGCGAAGCCAAACCATTTTGTTCACTCAACAATTCATCGTCAAACATCGCACCTTGCCACTTTCACTGCTTACGTAATTCCTCCTTAGTCTCCTTCTCGATTTTCTCCCATTCCATCTCTTCTCCCACCGAAATAAAATCGACTTTATTTCCTCCACTTTAGGACTTAGCAACCTTAACTGCTCACCCCGTGAAAAATTCGGAGGCGAAACGAATTTTTGGTAGGAAATTAGCTTTTGTTCCTTCCTTTGCTCGTTGATAATGCCCACTACTTCCTCCGTCGATACGTTATCTGTCCTAACCTCTGTCGGACGACTAGGTTCTTCAACCACATCTGACTCCATACCTTTCCTAAACTTATCAATTACCTCCACTACTTTCTGTTTTGAAATCAATGGTGGTTGATCCGAAACTGATGAAGTTGCCGCTAAATTTCGCCTTTGGTATTGACTAATACCGTATAATTCTGGGAAATTCGTTGAGGCGGACTTTTCCAATCCATAATAATCATCATCGGCAACCATTTACATCCACGGTGTTTGAGCTTCACTTGTCCCACTTCCACTATATACTTTCTCCACTAGCTTCGAAGGTGATGGTTGTACATGATCGTTCTGCCCGTCTTGATTCCTAGCCTCTTGAACTGGCGAAAACTCCAAAGCACCCCCCTTTTTCAAAGCGTTTTCAATAACCTATTGTTTTCGTTCACAACATAAATTAATAACTTCCATATTTTCGTTATTTTTAGAACTTTGATGTATAATTTCAAATCTTTTTGAAATAAAATATCCCAAATGAATAAATAAATAAATATTTTCGAAGGTAAAAAATAATAATTCAGCCCGTTTAAAAAATATAATTATGCTAATTTCCATAAATAGGTAGTTCGAACGTTTTTGTGATAATTTATCGATCACATGATATCAAGCTGCAGAAAATATTTAAAAAAGCTTTTAAAACCAACCAATGTGTTAAAGACAAAAGAACATGTATAAATCTCTTAATCAGTAGAAGTAGAAGTTGAGAAGTTGAAACTTTAACAATAATAAAATTAATATCATTAAATATTACGTCCTTTCAAAATAGTTACCCGCACGGTTGCCTACTATTCTTCAACGATCTTTTTAAAAGCAATGCAGTGTGCAACAGCTTGTACTGTTGAAGTGAGGACGAAAAATAAATGCAAAGAAAACTTTTGAACTTGCAAAATTTTGGTAGGTCGAACAATACAATTAATTCATGGTTTTATAAAAGAATATATTTTATATTTGTTTATTCTCCTTTATATTAATTAAGAATTGATAGCGTTTATTAACTACGAAAATGATGGACTTAATGATACAATGATGGATAATGCGAGCAAAGTTATTATTACAATACCAAATCTTATTGTTACAGGTAATTAAGATTTGACGACTATAACATCGCATCACCGTTTAAATCTAGCCATGGAGCATCTTAGTAATTCTTAAAATATTTCTAGGCATCAAACATTTGCTACCTTGGTGAATCACTTGATCTAATATTATACGCGAATAACGTTCTTGCTTACAACCCATGGACCGAACAAGTTGAGCTCTTTTTTTGATATCGAGCATCAGCAAAATCCAGATTCTGACTTTCCGATTCAATGATATCAAAGCTATAGTTCTAGAAGATGAATTTCGTTCAATAACTGTTTTAAAGACATTGTTGATTGTGTTATGTTTGTCTTTTAAATATAGTGTCTCCGGCTACTTAAAAGATCAATTTACATGAGGCTTGGTTAGCAAACAAGCAAATTTACAGCAAACGATAGACTTCCCGTAATTGGCTTGTGAATTTGCTGATTTTTCAAATGTTTCAATCGCGGATACTTCACCTAACTGATGTCTTCAAATCTTTCGTGAACGACGCAACGGTCCGAGATTATGAAACGAAACGCTTATCAACAGAGAAGAAATTTCATAAACGATCTATTCGAGGGGACATTAATAACTGTATATAGTTGATTAAGATTTTGAAAAATCATTCTACCTTATGTAATGGAGATGAAAACTATTATTGTCATTTACACAAAGTTAATCTTGACTTGAATATAATAGAACACTGTACGTGAACTTTGTCTTTGAATCACTTGAACAAAATTTAAGCCAGTTCTGCAACTTCTAACGAAACAAAGTTAGTTATATTTGCATAAATGAAAAGATTTATTGCAAATATTGAAAAGTGAAAGAACCACTCGAAGAATTTTAAAAAAAGCGATAAAAAAAACAAGGGAGGAAGCTAGAGTAGTAGAGTTTAAGGCGAAGATGATGAAGTTAAAAATATAGCTAACCCTGTGACAAAAGAATTGATTAAAATGAAAAAATCGAATAAGGTGATAAATAAATGTAACAATTTTAAGGTAATAGTGAAAATTGTAAGTTGCGAAAGGATCACTGAGACGAAGAATCAGATATTATAAAGAAAAATGGGTAATATAAATAATAATATAAAGGCGGAGGTAGTAAAAGTAGAAATAGAAAAGGAAAGAGGATAAAAATAATAAGTAGGGAAGATAAGATTATGATATTTGGGAAAATAAGGGAAAGGTTAAGGAATAGAGAGGGATGTATAAGCGAGAAAGAAAATGTGGTGGAAATGTAATAATGAAGATAGGAGAAATTAAAAATATAAGAGAGATAGAAGGTGATGGTTATAAGAGAGAAGACGTTAAATAGTGTCGTTTATAATTTTTTTTAAAACTTTATTAGATGATACTGTACAATATAAATAAAGAAAGAAAATCTATTTTTTTAAATAATCAAGTTATAAAAATAAAAATAAGTATTATTAGAATTATTACAAAAAGCAACTGTCTTGGTTGTGTAATCAACTATTTTTGACCTACAACATATAATGGTTGGTGGCAAATAACAATATTTGTGCTAAAAGATTCGTTGGTAAAAATGAAACACGGAGGGATATAATGAAACCATCCTCTATATACCTAACCTTAAACCCACGCCTCAACCGGTTATAATTGCTACGGGCAGAACTCGATAAAACGACTATGTGATATTGTGATATAACAATTTCAGATAAAAGCGATTTTTTAAGATTTATCTTAAATATGAAATATAAATTCCATTATATCAAACTTTAAATTTTTGTTTCAGTGAAACCAGAGGGTCGTTAAATCACTAAGGTGATAATAAACTTTAGTACTGTATGCAACCAATGCTCGCACTAATTCTGGTAGAATTAGGCTAATTTTGGCTACACTATACGGTAGTTGCTTTACCATTTAGGTCGCGATTTGATACTACTATCAAATCAATATACCATCGCAGTAGAAAAAGTTCTTATTTTTATCGTAATTTTTTATCGCAATTTCTAAAATAGTCTTCAGCTCAAATTCGTTTTTATTACATTATTAGAGTACTAAAATAAAATTATTATGAAAAATATTTAATTTATAAAGTCTATTAAATTTTACAAATATTACATATTTTAAATTAACTAATTAAATTAATAAATCACTATGATAAAATTTTTTTTCAATTAAGCGAACAAATTTTTTCTTTACATAATAATTCATATGCTTTAGATTCATTTTTTTCAGCTCTTTTTCCATAACATTCTAAATATCCATTTTCAACTAGTTCTTTATATAATCCAAATGCTTTGATTTTATTTTTTTCGGTTCCTATTCCATTATAATAACATTCTCCAAGTTTAAATTTTGATCCGACATCACCTTTTTCAGCTGCTTCTTTATATAATTCAAATGCTTTGATGTAATTTTTTTCAGTTCCTATCCCATACTGATAACAATTTCCAAGCATATATATTGAATCAATATCCCCCTTTTCAGCCGCTTCTTCATATAATTCAAATGCTTTAACTTCATTTTTTTCAGTCCCTATTCCATACTGATAACAATATCCAAGCTGATGTATTGATTTAACATAACCTTTTTTTGCAGCTTCTTTATAAATTTTGAATGCTTTAAATTCATCTTTTTCAATTCCTATTTCATGTTGATAACAATAACCAAGATCATGAATTGAATTAAGATGATCCATTTCAGCCGCTTTTTTATATAATTCGAATGCTTTAGTTCCATCTTTTTTAGTTCCTACTCCATGTTGATAACAATTTCCAAGTTGATGTATTGATTTAATATAACCTTTTTCAGCAGCATCTTTATATAATTCAAATGCTTTCGATTTATTTTTTTCGATTCCTATTCCATTATAATAACATTCTCCAAGATTATATATTGAATCAACATGTCCTTTATCAGCTGCTTTTTTATATAATTCAAATGCTTTAATTTCGTTTTTTTCAGTACCTATTCCATACTGATAACAATATGCAAGATGATGTATATCACTTGACTTTAATTGATCATTATCATTTGTTTGTATTATATTTACTACTTCTCTATTTGGCAACTTGAATGATGGTCGAAGACGTTGAAAAAATTGAATAACAAGTGGATTATCAACAAAAGAAGAAGAAACTTTGGTTGAATATAATGCTTTGGATAATAAAATCTCAAGAGATTTTTGTTCTTCTTCACTTATATGGTCACGAAAGTTGTCAATTATTGATGAAGTATTCTGTTGACTAAATTTTGATTTTGCGTTATTAGGTGCTCTTGGACATTTTTTATCAAGGTGAGCTTGCATTCTTTCCGGAACAGCTCTTTGAAAATCTTTCGAACAATATTTACATTGTACGTGAGGATGTGGATCATTCCCACTGTTTACACTATTAAAATGTTCCCAAACAGGCCCCTTTCTTCTTACCATTTTAACTAATAGCTTGTTTTGATTTTTTTAAGAATCAATGTTGCCAGAAAAATATAAAAAATTGTAAATTATGAGGAAATGTAAAAAAATAATTTTTTGAAGTTTGGGAAGAGTAACAGGTGATTATATATAAAGCAATTTCTAAATAATAATAAAAATAAATTAGTATGATTATAAATATAGAAAAAATAATTCGGAAAAAAAGTTTAAACCGGTTAATTGACCCGAAGCGCGGTTATAGGTTTATCATGGGTCAATATAAAGCCGGCAATTCGGAAAATTTTGATCCCGATTATTTTAACCGGATCGGATGATTAACGTCATCACGCCACTGTTAACTGCGGAAAATGTCTTGCATTGTATAAAGAATTTAATATTGTAGTTTTTTCAACGCCAAAAAAAATTTTATGAATTAAAATAAATTGTGCAATTTTTTCACTCTAATTTGTGAAATCTTTCCAGAACAATAAAGAATATTATTTAGTTAATATTATTTATATTTCTATTATCGCAAACTTGTAAGGGGATAAAAGCTTACTTCCTTGTTATCTGTATTTATTTCATTTCTCCTCATATATTTTTTATGCCCCCATTTCATATAATTTATTGCTTACTTAAAATATGATTTGCATACGGTAAACGTTATAGCCGACGTATTGATTCAATATGAACTTTTTTAGCTATACTATTCTCTTAGTTATTATTATTCACAATATGATGCACCTTATATATATATAATTCTAATGCTTTTACTTGGCATCGATCGAAATGTTCTAATTTATATATTTTCCGGCTTATAGAAATTTTCTTGCATAATTCCGTTTTTTCCCTCCTTTCTTATTATGTTTAGTTGAAAACGTAATACAAGTTTGAGATTTGTCAATCTCTACTAGTAAAAAAAAGGAAATTTATGTATTGAAAAGCTTCTCATGCTAACCAAAAAAAAAAAATTTCAAATTTTGTAATTAAACAGTAAAACGTTTAGATAAACGTTTGATTTAAAAATAGTAGTTATTCGTTTATTTATTTTTGAGAGAAAATCTACTAGTACTATATTAACCTATTCTAATTTTACTCTATTTCTTTTTCTAGTTTAGTCTTCTATTATTACGCTATGTTGTGATACATGATCATTAATTATCGATTAACATCCAACCTTTATCATACAATTCAAATGCTTTTTTTTCGTTTTTTTCAGTTCCTATTCCATGTTCATAACAATATCCAAGATTATCTATTGCATCAGTATTGTTTTTATTAGCTGCTTCTTTAAAAAGTTCAAATGCCTTAACCTCATTTTTTTCAGTACCTATTCCATAATAATAACACCATCCAAGCTTATTTATTGATTTAGTATAACCTTTTTCGGCCGCCTCTTTATATAATTCAAGTGCTTTAATTTCATTTTTTTCGGTTCCTTTTCCATATTGATAACAACATCCAAGTTCATATTTTGAAGCGATATGACCTTTTTCAGCTGCTTTTTTATATAATTCAACACTTTTTTCACCTGAAGATCCTGAATGGTAATCATTATCATCTGTTTGTACGTTAATTATTTCTCTACTTGGTAACTTGAATGATGGTCGAAGACGTTGAAAAAATTGAATAACAAGTGGATTATCAACAAAAGAAGAAGAAACTTCAGCTGATAATAATGCTTTTGCTAATAAAATTTCAAGATATTTTTGTTCTTCATCATCAATATGATCGCTGGATGTTGATTTAATATTTTGTTGTAAAGCTTGTGATTTTGCGTTATTAGGTGCTCTTGGACATTTCTTGTCAAGGTGAGCTTGCATTCTTTCGGGAATACCTCGTTGATAATCTTTGAAACAATATTTACATTGTACATGAGGATGTGAATTGTTATTTTTATTTTCACAATTAAAATGTTCCCAAACTGGTCCTTTTTCTCTTGCCATCTTTAGTTTGTTTTTGGTATAAGAAAAATTATGATCAACAAAATAGTAAAGAATTATTTAAATAATTATAAAGGGATGTAAACTTTTACAAGTTATTTTTAAATAAAATTTTTACTAATAATAAAATATTTGAAACTAGTAAATAAGTGTTAGTCAGTTGATTATTATAATTTTTGGAAGTTCCGAAATAATTGACCTTATTAGGATAATTTTTAGGATGTTTAGTTAGGATCAAGTGGTCAGGTGGATTTGCTGATCTTTAATTAGTTTCACATAAGGATAGTAATCATTAATTTCGGTTAATTAACATTCTGTTAATTTGGTTAGAATGGTTAATTAACCGTTATTTTGTTAATAAATCATTGGTTTTTTTTTATTAAAAAAAAAAAATTTAAAACATTTAAAACATTTTGAAACATATGATTCTAAAATGTGACTTTCTACAGTCATAAGATCATCACCTCATAACCGAGGATCATTCAACGGATGAAGTAGAAGTGTTGCTATTTATTACAGATCTACAGCCTACATGAAACTTCTAGTAATTTTTTACCGCATTACCGCAGGAATATCATTATACCATCTATACGCAAAAAAATGCGACTTATTTACCGTGCAATATATAACGGAAAAAAATTTATGTGTAATCTTTTTTTTTACAAAAAATAAATCACTTCAAAAAAACGCTTTAATGTTAAAATATTTTTTTTGGAACGATCTCTGAAGCAAACTTTATATACATAGAAAGAAAAATTTGATAATCTCTAAACAACTCAAATTTATCTATCTGTATGCTCCCATAATATTCGTCGTGATATCAGCTGAAATACTAACGAGTATCATATGACTGAAGGTATCTAGTAGAGATTTTCTCATATATTTCTTAATCAAACAATTTATTTTTAGTCCTCCTATTTATGAAATTGAAGCACGTGATCCAACAATACGGAGAACATTATTAATTTTTGCTACGGATTACGAAGGAAAAATCTGTAGCAATGTTTAAATAAATCGAAGAACCTCATCGTCAAATAACTCTCTAAAATGAAAGTATTGTTTAAAGTGAACAAATGAATCAATCCGACTTTAAAGAACTCCGATCGAAGCTTAAAGCCATTTTTCTCATTTACGGACATCATTTTACTACCTAAACAAATCTTTGATAGAATTGATGCTGAAAAATGTTTATAGTACGATCTTGAGGTGGAACATATTAAGCCAGACATAGGTTAAGAAACATAGAACCTGCTGTAGGAAGCAATACGTTATGAGTAATCAATTGCAATATATGCATAAAAGCAGCAGAGTGATATCCTTTACCATACGGCTCTTCGACTTTAATGCATCTTTGTACTTTAATTATTTATCATACGCTTTAGAACAATAATAAGTCACCTTCTTAATAGTGTTTCGATCCGGATAAAACCCGTCATCCAGATAAATTAAAAAAAAAAATATCTGGATAATCGACTTAGATTTAAATCAAGATTAGTATTTTTTTTGTAAATAAAAATTCGTAGCATCAATTTAATTAAATTCGTGACATTTATTTAATTTAACGGGCTCAATATAGTAAAATAAAATTTTAATTTCGACCGTCACTATGAATTTTTGCTAGCAGTATCAATTTTTGACAATTTGAATATGTAAAAATTTTTTTGGCAATAAATACGTTATTATAAATTAAAGAACAAATTAAAAGACCATGATAATGAAAGGTAATACATAAAAAATAAGAATTATACAAAAACCGAGGTTATCAAAATTTCTTCGCCATTAATATTATGTGCATAAATCGATTAACCGAATTTAAAAAAAAAAAAAAAATTCCTATTTATTATCCGGACGGTCATTTTAACCGAATATTTAGAAAAACCGCGACCATCCAGATATCCGAAAAAATTATTCACGTTCATCCAGTTGAATCCGGATACGGATCGAAACACTACTTGCTAAAGCTATACAAGATAAAATATTGTCTATTTATATAGGCATAATATGACGTTTTTACTCCAGTATTTTGGCGATCACATATTTAATATTCAAAACCTAATCTTGCAGCAATATAATAAGGCAAGTTGTTTACATAATCCAATGCACTAGAACATATTTATTTCTAAAAATTGAATGAATACAGAGATTACGATTACAGTGTAACAAATTGTACCCTTTGACGTAACAATTTAAAAATACATATTACATTCTTCTCTTTGCTTTTCTTTAAATTAGGAGGAGGTGCACTACTTCACCTGGAGAATCTGAAAAAAGAAAAGAAAATAAATTAGTATAGGTCTATCTATCATCTTCCACAATCCCATAATGCTAGACTCATCATGTCCAAATCAAAATGAGACCGTAGTAAAATTACAAAATCACGTGCTCCGTTAAAAATTATTCAAACTTTTATATTCTGAAACTAATAAGATAACGAATTGGGAATGTCGTTCAATTGTTTCTTATTTTGAAAGTAACTCCTTCGTTCATTTCATTGTTTAAAAATTGTGCAAATAATTTTTATAACCCCGCTTATATCATTAAAACGTTCTTAATAGTAGAGTTTGGATCTGTTATCCGTTTGAATTTTCAATAAAATTGTAATTTACAGTTACAAATAAGTATTTGAAACAAAAAATTGTGAAATATATATTCTTTGCAGAATTGATATTTCATTCATAAAATTTATTTCAATTTTATATATAGCAATAGATTCATTATACACAAATTACACTTTGGATATCCGTTATCCGGATATCCGTCGGATATTGATTTTTAAATCAATTACTACATTATTATGAAA
>JADRCO010001528.1:0-18741 GCA_021464525.1 Rhizophagus sp. LPA8_4_AMF | reverse complement strand
AATGTTTTCTGGTCAAACTTTTAGCTGAAAATGTTTTTCAGTTTAAAAACCTTACTGAAACTATTTTCGGTTTGAAAAAACGGTTCTGGTTTCATTTTCAGATCAAAAAAATGGAACCGAAACCGTTTTTTGAAAAACTCTTTAAACTGAAAACATTTTCAGACGAAATTTTTTAACAAAAAAAAATATTTTCAGTTAAAATATGATTCTGAAAATATTTTTTATTAAAAAATTCATACTGAAAGCAATTCCAGTAAGGAACCAAATTCAGAACCGAAAATGGAACTGAAACTGAAACCGAATTGGAAATTCGGAGCTTTAGGCATACCCTATAAAAGTATTTATACTTAAAATATATCTATAATGTTATTAAAGCATACTTAAAATAAGTATTAAATTTAATTTGCGATATACTTATATTATACCTAAAATATATCTAAAATAGTTCTAAAATATACTTTTAATATACTTGTATTTTGCCCAAATACTTAAATTATACTTAAAATATACTTAACTTGGATTTTAAGTATAATATAAATATGTTTTTTATATACTTAAAAATATTTTTATAATATATTAAATTAAAATTTAAATACAATATAAGTATATTTTTATATACTTAAAATATTGTTATAATGTATTTAAATTAATATTTAAGTATTTTTTAAGTATACAAAAAATTACACTTATATTGTACTTAAAATCTAATTTAAGTATATTTTATGTATAATTTAAGTATTTAAGTAAAATACAAATACATTAAAAATATATTTTAAATATATTTTAGGCATATTTTAAGTATAATATATTGTAAGTATATCGCAAACTAAAATTAATACTTATTTTAAGTATATTTTAATAACATTATAGGAATATTTTAAGTACAAATACTTTTTATAGGGATAGAGAACACCACTTTGGACACCTTTAATATGCAACATTGAATATCGATTTGGCATCTTATTTTGGTTTCTTCTACACAACTAGAGGAATTAAAGATAAGGATAAATCTTTCAATTTGAATATAATAAACTATGAGTTCTTTATTTCTTTTGGATTCTTTTATAGATTTATTTTTCTTTTTTTTTCTTTTTTATTTTTTATTTTTTACTTTTGGTTTCTTTTAAAATTTTATATTATAGATTTCTTAGATGAATTTTTTAATTTTTATTTTCAAAAATATTTGGAAGGTTTGGAGCCTTAAGCTTTTATTTATATACAGCAGAGGATGATCTATCATAACCTTATTTTTCTGTATAATGGAAATTCATGGATCTACCATATATATTAGCAAAAGAATTTACCACTTTACCACTTGACTGGCTGAATGATTTTTCAATCCTAGGTTCATTAGCTATAAACTTATCAGAAAGAATTCCTAGTTTGGCAGTCATGCGCAGGTGACAAGATGGTTATGTAAATTAGTAGTATATATTTTATTTTTTGGAGAATCAGTGAAAATTATAAAAATCACATTGTAGTAGGTCTTTGGATATTACGTTTCTTTGACTATAAGGCAGTCTGCTAAGATGAAGTGCTTAAAAATGCACTTTTACCTATATAGGAGCAAATCCTACTGATAATGCATATAAGGGGTTCATTATAATGATGGGTGGTATTATACTTAATAATATTAGATAGCTTTAAATTACATGTATTTTAAACATTAACTTAATAAAGTTTAATATGCATTGCAGAAAAAAAAAAAAAATAATTCAGCTTATAATACATATTTTTTTTAGTAGAGGATTTAGCTAAAAAAATATCACAAAATTTAATAAATATATATGACAAAATTATAATAATACATTATATCTGGTATTCTATAGGATCATGATACTAATATCCAGCATGTAATATTATTAATTGTCAGATATTATTTATTATTGCCAATATATGGTCACAGTTTTACTTTATAATCATATTAATAGCATTAAAAAAAAGCAAATATTGGAATCAAATAGTTTCTAAATTTGCTTTAACATTAATGCAATATCTAATTTATTATGATCATTAAGGTTACCAAAAATATAACTAGTATTCTGAAAAAAATCTGATCTGATTTGTATCTGCAAATCTGATTTGAGACAGATTGGATTGAATCACATATTTTATAATTTGTAATTCAATTTGAATCAAAAAATTTAATCCAATATAAATCAAATCAGATCAGATCAGATTAGATTTAAGTGGATTTAAATTGAATCAGATCAGATCTAATTAGATCTAAAAAGACTTTTTTTCATAAAATATGATAATAAAAATACTGTTATAAAGTTGAAAATATTTCAAAATATTTAAGTTAATTGTTAAAAAACATTTCACAACATTTTTTATTAATATGATTAAAACAATTATAAAATAAAAAATGTTTTATAACATTTTTTTATTAAAAACTGTTGTGAAATGTTTTTTTGTTAAATAGAAAATAAAAAATATTTTGCAACATTTTTTTATAAAAATAATTAAAAATTGTTACAAATAGTGATAGGATTTTTTTTTAATAATAACTTAATAAGTACTTATTAATTAAATCAAAATTCTTGCATTTTTAACATATGTAAATTAATAAGTAATTAAGAAGTAGTTAATAATAAAATTAAATGTAATTGGTCAAAATAAATCACATGATAGTCTACTAAGATGAATAGATGATTATCAAACAATATTGGTATATGTTTGAGCAGTTTAACTTAGTGATATTTAGCAAAACCCTATAAAATCCAAAAAATCGGACTGGTGAAAATCACCAGTGATGAAATTTTGACATTCTCAACATCTTTTGATTAAATAAAATTACATTTATTATAAAATTAGTTCTATCTTACATATAATAAATATTAAAATTAAACATTGTTCAAGAGAAATTAAAAGAATACTTTTTTTAAGTGGAAATTTCACCACTACCAACATCAATGCTTCCCAATTCAACATTATTATAAATACTACCATATTCTATCATATCATTTTCTAGTAAACTTTCAATATATTGAAAATCAGGTTTTGCAAGAGTACAAATAGATTGATAATTATATAAGCTCACATTTCTTACAAAAAATTCCAATTGCCTAATACTAGTAATACTTTTCAATGTTAACATTGGTCGTTTAAACTCACCATTTGAAAAAGTAGGAGTTCGTAATAATGGTGATCCTGCTCTAACTTCTATATTATCTAAATGAAGCTAAAAAAATAAGATCATATTAGAATGAAAATATACATGTTTGAAAAGTTTTTATTTGAATTGATTTTTACCTTTGATAAGTCATCTTGATGACCTGATAAATGATCTGCCAACTTATCCATTAATGCATAAGGAGACCATTCAAGAGCATGATTAATAATGTTAATTGTATCGGATATAAACATCCATTCGTAACTAGTAAATTAAATATAAAATCATTAGAAAGTTATAAAAACTAAATTAGAGATAATTTATATCTTACACTTGAAAATCATTAGCTTGTAAAATAAATAATAAATCCAAAAATTTGCATGCAGCTAAAAACACATTAGCAATCTCAGATGGTTGTTCAATTGGTTCTTTTTGAAGAAACATCCCAAACAGCCTAACCTAATAATTGTTAGAGATAAAAGTAAGATAAGTAATCTTAAAAAAATGTGAATTAAGTAAATAAGAATCTTTACTAGTTCTGTAAGAATAACTGGCCAAAAATTCGACAAATGGTGGTTTGAAATTCGACACATTAATATTCGAAGAGTCAAGTAAATCTATAAAAACCAATATTTCATTATTTAAACCATTAACATTTTAAATATTTAAATTGTAAATGTTTACCTCAGCATGAACTAATTCAGATAAGCTCAATTTAAATAACTCTACCAATTTCCCTTGTATAGAAGGAAGATATGGTAAATATTGATTCTCTTTACCACAATAGATTACAAAAGAAAGACGTCGCAAGTTTAGTGCACGATTTAAAGATTCTTGTTCTTTACTGACAAATAATGCATTAGCGGGCGATGTTGATAAACGTCCTGTATTCAAAATCATAAAGATAAATTAAATTACTTAAACATTAAGGCTTATAATTTTAAGGAAGATATATTGAGCATACCTAATAATTCAGGGAATCTTTCTTTTTCTGAAGTCATAATTGTTTGCATTATAATGCGCCATTTTTTAGCAGCTCCAGGTGTCATATTAAAAAATCTATTATCAATAAAGACATCCCATATTTCTTTACGCCAAACACGGTATGCAAAAGGTAATTTAGACATTTCACAAATCATATTTAATATGACATTTGATATGCCAGTACTATAAATAATATTACTTTGAATATTAACAATAGTCCATTGTTTTGGTATGAAGTGATAAATTTCAATCAACTCACCCAGAACGATTTTTCAATACAGGACCAATTATATAATACATCATATTCGTAAAGAGAGAAACAATTCGATCTTGATCAATTAACAGTCGTTTAATATTTGGAACCACGACTGTAGCAAGGTAATGGTTTACCTTATAAAAATTACAATGTGTAAACGTAAAACAAACAAATGTATATAAGTAAAAATCAAAAATAAACATTATTTACTTGATCAATTAAAATTTCTTCCTTAGATTTTGAAATGACCTTTTTATCATCCGAAATCAAATTAGATGAACTTCCAAGTTCTGATTCTCTTTCATCAGTAACTACAAATTAGTAAATGGGTTATTCCTTAATAAAAAAAGATTATATAAATTAAATACTCCTGAAAATATAGTAGTACCTTCTACACTTTCATCTTCACCATCTATAACTGCTGATCGCCTTAGCCATATTCCTTGGTCAAATGAACGACCTGAGATCAATATACAATAATCCACAATACGTTGATATACATCCTAATAAAGATAACATATATTGAGTAACAAAACTGGAAAAGAACGGAAAAAATGAATATTAAATAATATTATTTGTACCTGCATGTCTCGTCGAACTTTTTTATCTTCAAAATAAATTGTAGAGCATAACTTGTCTGATAATTTATGAATAAACCTGATGATTGGAAATGTGTAAAATGAGAAATAATATTACAATTGAACGTGCTATAATTTCATTATATATACCTAAGAAGTACAGGAAACAAATATTTGTACGATGAAGCTTGTGCAGTATAATCTTTAACATATGCCAAACATTGAGGCCAGACCTCAATCAGAGGCTGAGAAAGTTCTAAAGTATCGCAGTAAACTTCTAAAAACCGCAGGGTTACAATATCGGACCTATGAAAATAGAATAAGTTTGTTAAGTATAATAAAGTTTTACTTGCAATTATTGGATTATTAAGCGAATGAATATAATCAATATACTCACATCTTGTTTGCCTTAGATCCTAATTTTTTTACGCGGGAATTTTGTGTACCCTGCGCTCGCCCACGAGCGCTTATCAACAAAGTAGTAATGACCTTTTGATGAGATAAACCCGGAATTGCCTTCATTACATCTATAGCAGTATTATTTTCAACACTTTTGTTTAGCATCTAAATAGATGATAAAATTAATTTGTTATCATTAAACGATTAATTCAGATAATTGGATTAAACCTTTAATTAATATTATACCTCTTGACTAGAATTAATATTGGGATTTTCAATATACCAAAGTTCTACAAATGCCTCAATAAGTTCTGCATGAGCATTTTTGTGTAATTTGTCTAAAAGCTTCATAATTCTTCTTTGAGTTCTATCTCCCGTATTAGATAATGTTATCAAAAATGGATCAGTCCCAACTTTAGATGGACGATATGGTGAATAAGCATTCGTAAAGAGAGACCATATATCTAAAATTATGGGAACAATATCCGGAAAGACAAAGTAAAGTATATAATCGCGAGGCTGTAAAAATAAAAATAGTAAGTTTTTTTTTTATCATAATAAGTGATAATTTTAAACTTAAGTTACCTTTTGTTCTGACGAAGTTTGTTCGGTATGACTTGTATCTGATGAAAATAGACCAAAACCAAGTCCAATGGACGATTCATATGCCTTGGAGCTAGTTGAAGAGCTATCTCCTGCGCTAGCCAAGCCTCCATCCTTTAAACAAAACATAACTACTTTCTCGAATCCATTAAGTAAAGTAATAATATCCCATTCAGACATTGTTAAATCACCTGCTCTTTTGTTATAATGATTATACGTTTCGGTTTTCCACCGACTTAATTGTTCACAAATACATTGGATTAATGGAACCAATATAGAATTAAATGAATATCTGAAATAGGGCAAAGATGTCACAATGAAATGCATCCAATGCTGTAGGAGAGGACGGTTGGAATGTATCGATAAGGCATCACGTAGAACCTTAGTCAAAGAGCGCGATGATCCTGCTGTACGGAAACTTCTCATATTTTTTTTTGCATCTGGTTCCTCATTTGACGCTAAATTATCATGGCTAGACGGTGGCAAATTGTATGGATCATCAGTATAAACAGGATTTTTTTTGGAGCTTT
Organism: Rhizophagus sp. LPA8_4_AMF; assembly: GCA_021464525.1. Classification (NCBI taxonomy): domain Eukaryota; kingdom Fungi; phylum Glomeromycota; class Glomeromycetes; order Glomerales; family Glomeraceae; genus Rhizophagus; species Rhizophagus sp. LPA8_4_AMF. Next base: position 12,276 of record JADRCO010001528.1, on the reverse strand, counting down.
CATTAACAGCTCCTACATTGGGAATGGTAACACATAACAAATGTATAAGTTTCGATTGTAAATCTAACTTCTTCGAATATATGCAGAACAGAATTTTTCGCAATAATCCATCATGTACCAAATGAATCAAATCATTATCGACATACTTAGGCTTTGAAATTAAATGATTAAGAAAGTCCATTGCATGCATATGAATATATTCATTTAATACATTCATAGAAGATAGTGTATTTGGTACTTCGGATTCTACATATAATAAAGAAGTCTTAACAAAAAATTCACTATATGTTATTGCCTTTACGAATTCATTCTCTTCCTCTAAAAGCCAATTACACGATTTTGCTAAATCAGGCTTTATATTGTTTCTTCGTATTGCTTTCAAAAAACTATCTCCACCAACACGACAAATCGCTGACAATGTCTCAAATACATAATCAACTTGAGCCTGATTAAATGGTCTTTCATAATTAAAGAGTTGAAATGTTTCTACACCAATTATTATCTCAGCCTCTCGTCTCGTAATTGAGGAATCACAGAGAATTTTTATAATTGGCTCCAAGATCCTCGTATACGATTTCTTATTACATCGTAACCATGTCTCACCCGCACGACGATTAGTCGGATTTTCATCACGTAAATTATCAAGCATCAAAAACATTGGCTGCGAAAACTGTAAATTTGTATTCTGAAAATTCTCTGAAAGTCTCCAAAAAGTTCCAAATCGTTCAAAGTTCGATAACCGTGCAGAAGGATCTTTTTGTATAAGATACTCAGAAATTACAGCTTCTACGTAATTTGCTTGAGATAAATCTTTTAAATTCCAAATTAATTGAACACCTCGTAAGTGTAAGGCCGCTTTGTTAGGTGCTAAAAATGTCCACAAAGTATCTACAATTACACGAATTTGTTGTTTGGAGTCAATAAGACTAGGAGATATAAGTCGCAGGTCAATTATAATGTGCAGAATGGTCGAAAGTGCAGAATTAATAATTTCGAAATTATTGACCATGTAACAACATTTCAATAGCGAAAAGACCCATTCACCAGTGAATAATTTCGATACTAATTCTTCATAATCTTCGAAAGTGTTCTCTAATGAATGAAATCGCATTGAAATAGCTTTTAAAAGACCACAGCTGCGATCCATAATAACAACCAATTGATCAGAAGTAATGTTCTCATTATTGACGAGAATAGCTTTGGTGATTACGTTGTGCAAGAATCCTTGAACAGCATTCAGTAATTCTTCGATTAAATGTCGTCCCCGAATACCATTGAACTGCTTATTTGCAATATTTTCACTCAATCTTTCACTTCCATAGAGATAGCAATCATTTATATATTTCAAAGCATCCATTCCTGTATAAAATTCAACTCCTGATTGTGACATTTGTATAGTCCCTTCATTTACAGAATCTGTTTCAACATGAGTTATCTGAGATTTGGTTGAAGATGCTTTGCTTGAAACTTGTGTATTTTCTTGAGATTCTTCCTTAATTGAAAGTTCAAAATAACTAAAAACATTACTAGGAATTTTTTGTAATAAATCCGACGATAATAGTAAGGCAGATTCTATTTGTGAAATCCGATTGCTGAAATCAGTTTCATTTGCAAACATCTATAAAATATTAAGAAAATAAAGGTTAAGGAGAGCTATTCGAACTTAAAGAGAATTTATACTGAAGTGTTCACCTGAAGTTTACAAAGTAAAGCAATCATAAAAAGTGGCATATGTATTTGTTCGATCTCATCCTCATGCATTCGAAAAGAATTTAGTACGAAATCAACCAAATCTAACGCCTAGAGTAATGAATAATATATTAACATCAAATACACTCTCAAATATGTTCTAATAGATGTTAATGCTAACCGAAGTGTCTAATCCATCCTGAGCAGAAAATCGATCTTGGACAAGACCATATAGTTTCATCCAAATTAAATATGGTTCAATCATTTCCAGAAACATATTAGCTGTTTGTAGTAACTTATTAAATTATATGAAAGAAATTATTTTAGAAACCTAATCACGTGTAAATAAATGATCAAAAATTGACATACTTCAACACCGAATTCGGATTTATCCACGTGATTTTTAAGTGACCATAAAACGTCAATAAGTATTTCTTGTACTATAGGTTGTCCAATTTCCCATTTATCCATCAAAGATATCAAAATTTTATATGGCCGTTGTGCGGTAGCTAAATCATTTGTATCCAAAAAAAATAAGCTCTATTTTTAAATAATGACAAAATAAATATTAATAAATTCATTATGCCATGCACGTCCGCATTATTATTATAATAATAATAAAAAAAATAATGAAACCGAGCCTATATAACCCTACTTAAGTTACATATTTTAGAATAATTAAATTAATTGTATACCCTCAACGCAGAAACAATGGCACTTTTGCCATATTGGTGAAAATGTTCAATTTGTTGCTCTAGATGTTCATCAGGACCTAAAAGCCACGCATAAAGCCTTCGATTAAGAGACATATCTTTCCGTAAAACAACTGCCGAAGCAGATTTCATTAATAACGTAAGATCATCTTGTTGTATGACTCTTTGTAAAAATAAAATAAATAGAATGATATAAGTTTACTATTACGAATTATTCTAATATATACAAGCCACATACTCTCCAAAATCTTTAACTTTTAAAGGAAAGCTTATAACTAATAAGTCAAGAATAGCTCGTTGAACTAAAACATGATCGTCTTCCAAAGTTGCTGAAAATGCTCGCACCATAATTCCAATATCATCACCCAGCATTACTGCTACATCTGGAAATCCAAAATTCGTAAAGGATGATACATATAATTTATAAAAAAGTTACGAATGGCTTTGCAAATCAAAAACTATAATAAAAAATTCATAAATCTTAAACAGAAAACCTTCTTTAGATGTAATCTTTGGCATTCGTCGAGATAAATAATTTAATGCTGGGGTTCGTAAAGCTGGTGATGTTATCAATATAAGCCACATACTCTGCAGAAAATATGATTGTTCTACAATTCCAGATAGATAATCCAAAAGAGATAAAACCTAAAAAAGTCAAATAATAAGATAAAATATAAAAAAATCCGTATAAATAAAACCAATAAATAACTTACTTTATCAAAAAATTCGCCTCCTTCTTCTTCTAGGCCAGGTAATAAAGCTGATATAAATGCTTTCATCACAGGCCTTAATCGATCTCGTAAAGGAAAGAATTTTTCATATAAAGTTAATAATTGGGGCTAAATCATTAAATTAAACAAAATTAATATAATATTTTAAAATTCAATCATCATATTACAATATAACAATTCAACTTACTTTGACATTCATGGCAGCATATTGAAGGAAAGGAAATAATCCTTGACAATAAATAGGTAAATCGTCTGCTAATTGTTCGATCTATTCATTAATGTTATTAATTTCTTTACATCCAAAGATCAAAATTTATTCAAGTAAAAACAGATTTACGGAGCACTCTAATTAAAACAGATCAACTTACTCCAATGCTATCAAAAATATAGTCGTAAACTTCTAATGCTTTTTGATGCACACCAGGTGGTAATGCTGGATTTAATGATTGTGCCAATCTTTTACCAACAATTAACTTTTTAGGTATTACGGGAAATTGAGGATAAGCTTGAAATGCCTAAAAATAGAAATTAATAGAGTGAACGGGACGAAAATTAAAAGCTACAATACAATAATAAATGTGAGAAGGTGAGTTAGTTCAAGTTTTAATTACCTTTAAAAGCTTTCCCAAGAAAGCTATGAAATCAGCCCATTCATTGACTTCCCTATCAAAGGATTGTAGTATTCTCTCTACCTGATGTACATATCTTTTATAACGTGAATCTTTGCGATACTTTTCTAACTCTTGCATTTTAAGTTATGAAGATAAATTAAAAGTTTTGCTTTCTAAGAAAATGGAAAAAAGACAAATCGATAATTAAACACTGGTTAACATCATCATTCATCATTGCAGCAAAACAACTATTTATATTATGCAACTTAAATCAAATATGACATCCATCACCTATTCAATGCTTAGAAAGTACAGCCATGCAGAAGATCATGTTGTACTTAAATATATAAGCATTTAAATGCTACACAAGCTATTTTTGAAGTTATCGACTTTTAATAACCGATCAAAAAAACGAAATTTAATACCCATAATGTTAAAATCGAAATTGATTATCAATCCCATGATTCCCATCTAGCAGTTTTCCGGATTATTCGGAAATTCTTATGATGATTGTCCGTAAGGTTAACAATTTAAGGTATTTCAGCTGATCTTACATGATTCTCGGATCACATAGAGTTTACTACAATTCACTTCTATATTTTTGTAAATATTTAAATTAATCAAAAAAATTTTTTTTTCTTTTGATTGCAGGTCAATTCAACTACTTAATTTAATAATAAAATGTCTACTTGGCCAAGTAATAATACTCTCGATACTGATATTGCAACACTAACAAGTTTTGAGTTTGAAAGACCTTTTGAACAAGATAACGAAAACGTAATTTCTAAATTATTTCAGCGTGTAAAGAGTTCGTTTAGTACTTCGTCGACAAATTCTGCTTCAGTACTTTCGCCGAACACCACCAATTCCTCTGAGATTTTAGAAAATAACTCTCTAAATTCTCTTCCTCAAACGTCTAATTTTAAACCTCTAAATTCAAAAGTCCCGTTACCTGACAAAGAAAATAAAGGATTTGAACCTGCTCCTTCCGTTGTTTCTTTAGAATCTTCTTCTGGTAATACCCCGCCAGAGCCTGAGATTAGTGCTCAAGAACACACAAACATTAATGGGAATGAAAATAGTATAACAGGAAATGTTCAACATCAAAATAATGATGGACATTATCTACTTCAACATCGTACAAAAGACGTTTCAGATACAAGATCAATTAGTTCAGTACAGACTATTGCATCGGTTGGAAATAGTTATTATAGTAAGGTTATTCGAAGATTGCGTGGTGAGGGAGTTAATAAAGATTATTGGATGGCTGATGACACTTGTAGAGAGTGTTATGATTGTAAAGCAACATTTACAATGCTTCGAAGAAAGCACCACTGTCGTATTTGTGGTAATTATTAAATTTTCTATATTTATTAATATTTAATGCTTTACTAACATTAAAAATTTAATATACTACGAAAAGGTCAGATTTTTTGTTCAAAATGTGCATCAAATTTGATTCCTGGTGGAAACTTTAGTCATGAAGGGTTGATGCGTGTTTGCAATTTCTGTCTTAAGTTTATGATGAGAGAATATGGTGAAGATTTTGGGGTAAATAATGGACAAGGAATGTCAGAGAAAAATGATTTCAATAATTCCGTAACTCAAAGACAGATCCATAATTCATCCTTATTACCAGATAATCATAATATCATTTCGACAAATATGTTGACCCCAGAGATTCAATACACATTGCCAAGTCCAAATCCTTATGGACTATTACAAAACCAACCAATACCCCGTGCCCCCTCTCCGGACAGACTTTCATTGAATGATGGTATAAAAAAGATGTTGTCCGCTGGTTCTTCATTTTTCATGGCAAGATCAAGGTCAAATACTATAACAGCAGAAGACAACGGTACATCATCTCCTGCTCCTTTCAGGCGTAGTCTTACTGAAGAGGATAAAGTTACACCGGCAGTAAATCCCGAAGCTATTTTAGATCCAGAAATCGCTCCTTTTATGAGTGATGAAGACGACGATGGAAATTATGATTTTTCGCCAAACGTTCTAACATTTCTATCTGCCAATTCACATGCAAATGGTGAATCAGCTACTCCAACGCCAGCAGTATCAGAATATGCTGGTAGTGATGACGAATCAGAGTATAGTGTTAAAACTTCACACGGGATTAAACAATTTCAAAAGGGACAAAGAGCAGAAGATATTCGTGCTCATTTCGTTAAAAATTCATCATCAAGGCGAAGAAGCATTACAAGACCAAATCGAGTCAGTAGGAGAAGTGGGTTGCTTAGACAAATTAACACTAATATTATGCTGCCAAGTGATATTTCAATTGTACCTTCTCCAATAGAGCAAAGACCATCGTCACCATTTAGTGCCTGTCATTCGAGATCACCTTCTGTGCCAATAAAACCAGAAATTAATCCCGCTTCTCTTGATCATATGAGAAGATTATTACGTCAATGTCTTTTGGAGTCTAAAATTAATCTATCTGATGGTTGGGAGGATGTTATAATGAAATTAATGATGAAAGTTTCTGATAACTTAAACCCAAATATTCGCAATGGTGATGAAATCGATATTCGTCACTATGTAAAGATTAAAAAAATACCTGGAGGAGTTCCCCAAGATTCAGAGTATGTGCATGGAGTTGTATGTACAAAGAATTTAGCACATAAAAAAATGAGACGAACGCTTGTCAACCCTCGTGTACTCATTCTAACATTTGCATTAGAATATCATAGAATTGAAAATCAACTAATGTCAATACAACCAGTAATGGATCAAGAAGAACAACATTTGAAAATTTTAGTAGATCGTATTGCTGCATATCGCCCACAATTAGTTTTGGTCGAAAAAACCGTTGCTAGATTGGCATTACAGTTTTTATTAGAAAAAAATATAGCTGTTGCTCTTAATGTCAAATCTTCAGTCATTGAAGCAGTTGCACGCTGTACAAGAGCTGATGTTATTCCTTCAATTGATAAATTAGCATTAGAACCTAAATTAGGAAAATGCGGTACTTTTTCTGTAAAAACTTTTGTCCACCAACTTATTCCAAATAGAAGGAAGACATATTTATTTTTCGAGAATTGTCCGCGTGAACTTGGGTGTACTATTGTTTTAAGGGGAGGTGATGTAAGTACTCTTGAGAAAATAAAACGAATAACGGATCTTATGGTATTTGTTGTATATAATCTCAAATTAGAGACTGCTCTAATTGCAAGTCAATTTGCCAAGACTCCTTCTATAATACCAGAAGATAAAGTAATAGACTATGAAAAGATTATGACAGATATGACAGATAATGGTATTAATAATGCTCAGACAACGGATGATATTATGCGGCCTTATGAGACCACCATTTTATCTGTATCCCCGTTTGTTAAATTTCCAGCCCCTTACTTGCTTTTAAGAATGAAGCAAGCAGAACGTAGACTTACAGAACTAAGACAAAAGCGAACCGGATGGCCTTCTGGATCATTTAAAGACGGCGAGAAATCGCACTCATCGTTGTCATCTGCAGTTGGTGTTCTTTCAGGTATTTTGCGTACTCCTGAACAAGTTTGTGCCGATGGCGAATTTGAAGAAGCTATTGTTGAATATGAGAATCAGAAGCGTGCATGGGAGAATTATGCATATAATAAGGTTGTTAGTCCTTATGCTCATCAAAACATTACTGTATTATCTTCGAAATTTTGTACGGTAACTATTGAAACGCCGTGCATTGGACCAGATACATTGGTAATGGAATACTACAGAGATTCTGATCGAACGTTAGGAAAATATCTTGAGGAAATTTGTTCAAGATCAACATATCTCTGTCGTACATGTGATAGACCATTAATAATGCATGTCCATAGTTTTTGTCACGGTAACGCACGCATAACTGTTACAATCGAGAAATATTCTTGTCCAGTTCCAAACATGGAACATAACATTTTAATGTGGAGTTACTGTAAAAAATGTGAGAAAGCAACGCAGTGTACTCAAATGTCTGAAAATACTTGGAAATATTCTTTCGGTAAATATTTGGAACTATCATTTTATCAAACTGAATTAAAAAGTAGAATGGAAGGTTGTACACATGCTATTTTTCAAGATCATCTTTGGTACTTTGGTTTTAATAATTTAACCGTTAAATTTGAATATGAATCAATTGAGCTTTTAGAAGTATACGTTCCTCCCATGCAACTTTATACTAAGCCTGAAGTTCATATAAAATTGAAAAATCACGATCTTGATACAATTCGTCAAAAAATCACAAATTATTGGGATTCTGTGACAGATCGCATTAAAAGTTTTAATTATGATATTGTTCAAGAAGACAAAGTCGAAGGATGTAAGCAAGATTTACTCGAGATGTCTCGTCGAGTAGTCACAGAGAAAAAGAATATGCTTACGAAACTTCAACAAACATATGTAAATAGCACACCTGATGATACTTTGGCATTAAACAATGTTATTTATTTGTTACAAGAGAAAGTTTTGATTTGGGATAAGGATTTCAATGATATTGCCAGACAATATTTCCCTCGTTTAACTGCAAAACAGATAAAACGTTTTTTTTTGGACAATCATGATGCAATAACTTTGGGAAGGGGACATGCCGGATCACATTTGAATGATTTGCCTTTAATTAATATGGACCTTGATGATGATTCAAATACTGCGAGAATAGAAGATGAAGTTATTGGACCTACCATACTTCCTAAATTAGGCAGTTCGCCAACCGCTGATGCTATTCTTAATGAATTAAAGGATATTGAATTTTATCATGAGGGAGAAATTGAAAGTTTAGAAAAAGAGATCGAAAATGCTTCACAAATGTCATTGTTTCCTTTTATGGATCCTAAGGTTTCAAGAAGATTGTCTATGAAATGGATGAAAGAATCCAAAGAAGGGCAAAGACCAAGATCAGCGACTCGAGTAACTACTGATTCTTTATTTCCAATAATAACGGATAAACAAGAAGAATGTTCAACCTCTGAACTTACGACTGAACCAGAAATACCACTTATAATACCATCAACTATTAAACCAGTAAAGTTACCTTCGCATGGATTTCCTTCATTTGAAAATCCAAATGATTCTGGGACTCAAAGTAATTATCGTTCACCTATTCATTCATCATCACCTCGAATAAGTCGTTTATCACATGTATCAGAAAAGGAAAAAGAGCTTCGATCATCTAATAAACTTGAGCGTCCTTTAAAATCAAGTAAAAACCAGAATGGCAATATTTCTTCTACATATAGAAAACGTATTATTCCAAGAACAACTCCAGTTGAGAGTATTGAAAGTAGGAACCGTAAATTTCCTACCCTTCACAAGCCAAAACGCAAGCCTAAGGTTATCTCAACAAAATCAAAAATCGAAGTTTTTAACAATAGGGGAGCTACAGCAGAGGAATCTGATGAAGAGTTTGAAGGAAGAGAAGAAAATAATTACAATCAAGAAAATGAAGAAATCCGCATATTTTCTTTAAATAGTACGGATGAATTCGATGAATCACTCGGAAATGAAGAAAATTTTCCAATGTTGGGTCGTAACTCGTCAAATGAATCATATATTTATCACTCAGCATTGACATTTTTAGGTCAAGAGTTTACTGAACCAATTGCCCCAGTAGCGGAAAATTCTACTAAAAAGTATTTACTTCCTGATTATCAAGGAAATAGAGTGATTAGATCACTTGCAAACTTCTGGACAGACAAGAAGAATTTAAAACCTTTGGATTATCCCTTGTAAGAATAATGATATTCTATTCTTTTTTTGCTTATTTCGTTGATAAACTTAATAAAATGTTTATTTCATGTAGAAATTCTACTGAGCACGTCTTTCCTGATTCTCCAATCATTGTGAGAGAAGATGAACCTAGTTCAATAATTGCCTTTGCATTAAAGTATGTTATCTTGTTTTATTTTAAATTTATTTTATATATCTATTGTTAAGGTTAATAAAATTTTCAAATAAAGTTCTAATGAATACCTTGAGGAATTAAAAACTATGCAACAATCAAATCATAATACCGAAGTTGCATTTATGCCGGAAGATGATCGGTATGGAACTATTAAAAGTTCCAATTGGACTATGTTAGATTCTGAAGAAGGTGTTGATGTTGAGGATAGCCCCATCTCTCACATGAAATATCGTAAGTTAAATGATTAGTCTATTAGTTATTATTCTTCTTGATTCAGACAATTTTAACACTATTTGTAGAATTTTTGGGTGATTCAACGCAATTTTTCTGTAAGATATTTTGTGCTGAACAATTTGATAATCTCAGGCGTAGTTGTGGTTGTGGACATACTTATATACAATCACTAGCACGATGTGTAAAATGGGATTCATCTGGGGGCAAATCCGGATCAGCTTTTCTAAAAACTCGAGGTACTTTATATGTTAAAAAGAACGATTAAAAAGTAATAATACTTATTTACTCGGTCAAAATTTACCATTTCTCTTAGATGATCGATTGGTTATGAAACAAATGTCTCGTAATGAAGTTGATGCATTCTTGAAATTTGCTCCAAAATATTTCGAATATATGTCAAGAGCTTTAGTCACTGTAAATGTTTTTTTTTTATTTTGTTTATCCGTCTTTTGCACAAATTCTAATATAATTATTTACATTTATAGTTACCAACAGTATTAGCAAAAATATTTGGTTTTTATCGTATCGGCTTTAGGAACGAACATTCAGGGAAAAGTATGAAAATAGATGTTATTGTGATGGAAAATCTTTTCTACGAACGCAAAGTATCAAAGGTAAGATAAGATTAAATTTCTTTATATAATAATTAATGTAGGTTTAATTTTAACTGTTTTTGGCACTAGATTTTTGACTTGAAAGGTTCTATGCGTAATCGACATGTCCAAAGTACTGGAAAACAAAATGAAGTCTTATTGGATGAAAATTTACTTGAATGTAAAATTATGTTATATGTTTTAATCTCTCATTGGTTTAATTTATAATCGTTAATTAATAAACCTTTTTATTCTTTAGTAATGAATGAGAAACCTCTTTATTTACGAGAACATTCCAAAAAACTCTTAACTGAATCACTATTTAATGATACACTTTTCTTAGGTAGACATAATGTTATGGACTATTCTTTATTAGTAGGATTTGATGAAGAAAAACAGGAATTAATTGTTGGAATAGTTGGTATATATTAAAATATAGATATATATATATTAATTTTTTTTAATACTTATTATGGATAATAAATCAATACTAACTTTTTTATTTTTCAGATTTTATTCGAACATTTACATTGGATAAAAAATTAGAGAGTTGGGTAAAGGAAACAGGTTTTTTGGGTGGTGGTGGCAAAGAACCTACAATTGTATCACCACGTCAATATAAAAATAGATTTAGAGAAGCCATGGATAGGTAAATATTTTTATAATTATTTGGAATTAAAGTTATATAATATTTATTTATTTATTTCTTTTTTTTGCTAGGTATTTTCTCATGGTACCTGACAGATGGATTGCATACCAAGCACAAAGAAAAGCTCCAGCTATTCTTTAATGTATATAATAAGATTAAAATTGAAAAAGGAAACATGTATGTAATTTATTTCATATATTATTTTTATTATATATAGAATTATATATAGGACTTATAATTTATTGCATATTAATTATAATGCAAACATTAGTGAAATTTATTTATAAAAGACATTCTAAATTCCTTTTTTAAGGTTTATTTAAATTATTTAAAATATTTGTATATATTTAGTTATAAATTTATTGGTTTTTTTTAGGATTATAAATAATTTGTGTATTTAAAAAATATAAATAAATAATTAGAATTAGGATTAATTAATCATTATATATAATCTTTATTTTTATTTTTTGTTATTATATAAAATTAATAAAAAAAACAGCTTACTTTAATATAATCTGTAGTTTTTAAATTTTTTTTAATTATATATACTGTTCAAATTATTTTGGCCTGCCATAATTATAAACCATCTCAAATTATTTTGGCATTTTACATAGTAAAAAGCATGCCAGAAATCAGCTAATTTAATAGAAGAGTGGAGAATTAGATTCTGCAATCAGATTTCACATATATCTTTTATAGTAATATTTCATTTTTTATTAATAAATAATTATTTTATCATTTAGTAACCTAATTTTATTGCCATTTTCAATTTGGTTGAAACTGTGACTTATTTATCAATATACTGAAAATTTGTAAATTTATAAAATTATACTAATATAACATCACATTTCACATATAAATATATAAAATATTTTGATATCATACTAAACCATTCTTGTATTATTCTTATAATTTTTTTTTTTATTTTCATAATGTTTAATATACAGTGCTAGCAAAAAGTAATCGGAATTGCAAAAAATGCAATAAATAAGAAACCAGTGATTGAAATTACTTTAAATTTTATAAATTTGTTGCCAATTGGGGTAATATTAAGTGTATAAAATTTCAGCATTTCATCTTATTTCCTTGTTTCACAATTGATTTTTTTTTTCCAAAAAAAAACCATTAAAAATTTAAGCAAGTTAAAATTTAATAAAGATTTAATATTG
>JADRCO010001527.1:0-18744 GCA_021464525.1 Rhizophagus sp. LPA8_4_AMF | reverse complement strand
ATAAAGTATGCGTATGAGGATCCTTATCATGGTCCTGCCATGTAAGAGAAGATTTAACGGCATCCCTCATTATAATTTAACCATTAAATTATAATGATTCGGTATCCTGAGATGACGCATGTGTTATCAGTAAGGAACAGGTCTCTTACCTTGTTTAAAATCTCATACAAAGGTAATTTTCAGGTGTTCCTTGAAAAAATATTACGTAGGAAATCCATTTTAAATACAGAAGTGGTAGAGGCATGAAAAAAAAATTTGCCGTAGAAAAGCAGAAGAGACTTTTTTTCCCACTCTTGTTGTCTCTCTCACATACTTCCTTTCCCTTCCTCCTTTCCCTTTCCACTTATATACTCTTTTGACCAGCAAGGATGAAGCAGAATAGAGACTGGAACGAAGTTTTTTTATCAAAATTTATGGTAAGGTTTGGAGCTGAGGTGTAAGGAATATTGAAAATTATTGCAACGGTATTGCGAAAGCTTAGAGATGGGATCGAAAAAATCAGTTGAAGAATTAATTAAAAGAATAAGTCTTTTTATAATATTTTTAGTTGTACAAACTCTTTGTGATACAATACAGACTTTTCGTGATTGTAATTACCGTAATAATATGTAAAAGTTTGCATATGCAATGACTCACTGCAAAACTTTTCGTATGCAAAATACACAAGATAATCTATTACGTATATTCGTTACTAATAAGTTAAATTATTATATCATGAGTAATATAAAAGCAGTATAAAAGCTAATTATTAGTAAATTATTGTGATTATCGAGAACATCTATCGATCTTAAATCACGATACTTATTGTCCGAAGCGTATGCGTAGGACACTTCAAGTACTGTCCGCACGCGTGTAAATACCAATCAAATTCTAGGAACTTGTGTAACTATCAATTTTAGGGATTTTGTTTACTATGTTACGCGCATTTAAGTTTAATTTATAAATCGAAATCGAAAATTCGCAACGTAGAACAACAAACTATAAAATTTTCAGCTTTAGCGATAAATTACAATTAAATGATTATACATTTTTTCAACTATGCTTTTAACGATACATTCTTTTAACTATTTTCAAACGATACATTATTGAAGATCATGTGATTTCAATTCTTCAACAATTCCTGTTACCTAGTTATACTTTTTAAAAAGTTATTCGTCATAACGAAAAATTAGGAGAAAATGAAGAAGTTGTATTCATTATCGCTATTGAAATATTACCGTAGTTTTTCGTTTATATTTATTGTTTATTCGCATTGATTTCAATATAAATCCTCATTGTTTATTCCAAATATTTCATTGTTACTATCACGTGACTAAGACGAAAAATGATGGTAGAGTTATCTATTTACTTTAAATGATGCTAAATTTTTACCAGACAATTGAATTTTAACCAACCAAAATTTTCCTATATTTAAGTCATTACTAATTATTTTTTTTTTTCTGTATTTTAAGTATTACTGTTGTAGACCAAATCAAACCATATCCCAAATCGTCCCATCGGCCCAAATTAGGAGATCATCGCTGGTACAGTTTTAAGGCATTATTAAAATTGGCCAATAATTTAGGCCGATGGGACGATTTGGGACATATTACCAATATATTTGGATGAAGCTATTGATCAACCATCAGCCACCACATCTTCCACCATTGTTGTATTTCATTGAAAATAACATTAATAAAAAATCATTGCCACTAAATGAAAGGTAAAAAAGTGATAATAAGCATATTAGAATTTTATCACTTTATTTTAAAAAAAAGATGAAAGAAAAGTCAAAACCTATCAAAAACTTAATGTTATTATTAGCTGTTTTCTTTTGAGGCTAAAATAAAAAATAAAGTTATTAAAATTATCAAATTCAATGTGAAATTTTGATTTTTAATTACATGATGTATGTCGAATACAGGCCTTTAGTGAAACGGTTGAAGTAGATCAAGCTTTCGTATAGAGGCTGGTGAAAAATAGTCAGCTGGCATTATTGTGTGATCCAGATTTTACAAATCTCTGACTCAAGTTCAAACGGAAATTAACGAATAAAGAATTCAAAAGAGATTGAAAATTTGGTACTATATCGTATGATTAAATTTCATAACATCATTTTACCCAATACCCTTATATTTGCATTCCAGTTAGCATAATTATTATTTCTAAAATATTTTTACCGTTTACAGTAAGAATGTAGTTTTATGTGAAATTATGAATCGCTATCTAGGATACGCAAATTCATCACCTATAAATTACTTCTTCATTGCAGCAATTAACTAAATTCTAACATTAATCCCGTCGGCCTTCCTCGGGGTTATAGGATCCAGTTGGGTGGATCTTGGCCTTAAGGTCCCAGGCGGCCTCCCTCTAATGGATCATATTATTATATTTAAGTTTGTAAGGTCGAGTTTGAGGTGAGGCATTTGATATAATTATTTTATGTGTAAGGATTTTGTTCTGAAAATAATAATAATATGTTTTTTACCTATAATAATCAAAATTGAATTAAAAATTTCAAATTAGATATCGTAATTTTGCATAATTTTTAATTAGGTAATAACTTAATATAATGAGATGCATTTTTATAAGCACGTTACATAATATTTAAAAACGTGATATGTCAAAAAATTTAATAGCGAAACCGACATGCGAATTTCGACATTTCAGACTCTTCTTAAACATGATCTTGCAAAATAATTTGAATATTGGGAGGTAATTCAGAAGTTACAAGTATATTAAAATTTCTTACTAACGAAGTTAGTGGTTTGGCCAATCAGGCCTTCGTTAAAAGAAAATTCAACATGATATGAAAATCTAGTATGACTTGGGAAAATTTGGTATATTGCGGTAAATCGTATAATGCTTGTATTACGGATAAACGCATGCTACACAAAATATCTTCGTTATATTAAATTAAAACTCGTTATGTAAAAAAAATTCGTTATAATAAGAGTCATTTTATATTTTATATATACTGGTTATAGACTTACTTCGTTAAACGGTATACAGCATTTTATTAGTAATCTTTGGTATAATGAGAATTTTTTTTATATGGTAAAATTGGTACAACGCCGGAGGTTCGCTAAATTAAGAAATTCGGTAAATTTGTAAAGTTCATTAGCTTTATTATATTGCAAACCTTAAATAGGGTATTTTAATATACTTGTTGGTAAACATTATAACTTAATTTTTGCGATTTACATTAATTTAAAAGGTGAAAATACACTTTAATTTTTAGAGATCATGCAAATTGAATTATGAGATGTGGAAAATTAGCGATCAAAATAAGAGTTAATCTTAAATTAATATAAAATGTTTTGAGATGTATTTATTCATCACCTAGCGATTCAATCAAATGCGATTTTTAATTCATTGGATAGGCCCCATTTTCTTTCTTTCAGGATCATCCGTTTAAATGTATGTTGAGATCTACAATTTTGTTTCAAGAATTTGATTTTAGTTTTACATATGAAAATTCTTCAATTTACTCCCAATTTTGATAAAATTTTAAACGCAGATATTTCAATTTAATATTATTAATTTGGATAATCTAAGATAAAAATTATGTATAGTAACTTTGAATCCGCCAATATTTATATTAAAAAAAACGTATAGTTACATTAAATTAAAATATTACATAGTTTACAAAATTAGCGGAGTAAATAATTGTTAAACAAACATATTGAGTTTAAAATGAAAAAAAAGATTTTAGCACGAAATTATATTTTATATAATGTTTAGAAAAATATTTCAGCCTCTTTCCATAGCAGTTTGCTATGCTGAACTACCCGGAATACGGAAAAACAACTTTATGCAAACTTTAAAAGAAGTGATGGGTGAGAACTAAAATAGTGCCTTGTGCGGGTTTTAGAAGGTTCCTCGGATTTTTCTATTTTAGATAGTCTAAATAAACCAAGCTTTTAGCTTGAGTGATTTACTGCATAACCCACTTTTTTCTATGTACTTTCTATGTACAGTTTAGTTTGCATGTTTCTGTAAATATATTACTGAGCTCTTAATATTAAAATTTAAAAATTTCTTTCTTTGGCATTTATATTTGTATAAGATTATCATAATGCAAAAATTAGCAGGTACGAAACTCATTCAGTGGAATTGGAATAAATTTTGACCGACAATTTGCTGAGTGTATATTCCAAAATGATATGAAAATGTCTAAATAAATTTTTTCTTTAAAAGTAATATTTTTCCATTCTTTGATTATTTCACATCAAATAAAAAAATTGCAGCTTATAACTTTACACTTTAGAATTCTTGTTAGGCTTCACAGATTTTTGTTCATGTATCTTTAATAATCGCTATAAAAGTTAGCCTCTTTGTTAATAATTTAAATTGTGTAATGTAGAAACCCGTGTTGATTAACTCTATCAGGTCATGTAGACGTCCCGGTCGTCCCGCCATTTTCGTTGCTAATATATTTCCGGTTAATGAAATTTTTGATTGGATAATTTTTTTTTTTTTTTGCAAAAAAGTCTTGGTATCTTGCTTGGGATGGTGCGATCGGTCAGTAGAGTAGACTTTTTTATTTTTTTTTCCTTTCGGTTTTCCTTTAATGGTTAATTTACTTAATAATTTTTTTTTCAGCTTTTCGGTTTTATAAATCAGATTTTTTTTTTAATTGTCCGGAAGACCACTATGAAAAATGATCGATCACGTGAGTTTCTCTGTCGCTCGCGTGACTTCATCCAATGAAATCGCAAATTTTAGTTTTATCGGTTTTTTCTAGTTTTTGTTAAAACCTTCATTCTTTCACCTTTTAGGTTTGCATTGACGCTGCGTGCTACGGCGAGCACCTTTATTTAGATTTTTTATTCATAATTATTTTTTTTCGTTATTTTTTCTAACTAAATTTCTTTCCAACCTTTTTTTTTTGATCTTTCACCTTTTAGGTTTGGATTAGCGATCGGATTGATATAATGCAATGCTACGGTAAGCACCTTTTTCCGATTTTTTTTTTAATGATTTTTTTTCTTTATTATTTTTTTACTAACATTTTCTTTTCTCCTAATGTTTTTTTTTTGTTCTTTTACCTTTTAGGTTTGGATCGGGCAAGTGCTGTGATGCAATCTATATATTTTTTATTTGAATAAATATATTTTACATGATTTTTTTTAGTTAGAACAAATATGATTGTTAAAAAAGTAAACATGAAAACTATACTGGGAGGATACCAGTATCCAACCTTATCATATATATGGTTTCATTTTAAACTATTAAAAAGCTCAATTTCTATAAATATTTTTTCATTTTTTCATTTCCTATAAACATTATTTTCATTTTTCGTGAATTTTACTCTCATTTCTCATGATTTTTTCATTCTTACATTTCTTTCTCATTTCCCACTAATTTTTTTTTTCATTTCTTACAACTTTCTTTTCGTTATTCACAAATTTTCACAAACTCCTCTCGCGAATTCTTTTTAATCAAATACTATGGATAATAATGACATATTGGTAAGAAATTAGGAGTATGGGATATATGGATTAGAGTGCAGAATTAGGGGTAAGATTAGGTTATGGTATGAGATATGGATTAGGGTGCAGATTTAGCGACAGAGTGTTAGGATTATGATATAGGGGTGTGAGATCAAGAATAGATTGGTTATTAAATTGAAAATTTTTGATTTTATTAAATGAGTGATTTATATAATACAAGGATGATTAATATAAATTTGAAGACACTTCTTCACCATCTTAAAAAATATGGCAAACGAAATAATTATGATGAAAAAATTCAGAAGGGTTAAAAAGAGGAATAAGCGTAAATGTGCTGCGTGTAAGTCTTTGATTCATTAAATTGTCTAAAAAAGCATGTTTTTATTTGACAAGGAAAAATATTAAGTTTATTTTTAAAAAAAATTGAAAGTTCTATTACTTCTGTATATTTGCACTTTAATAAAATCTTTATTTTGCACATTCAAAAGCACTTTACATAATTTATTAATAGACATTTTATTTACATAATTAAATTTTTAAGATTCCGAAGGCCGTTCACATTACTAATAGGGGAGGGTACTAATATCCACAGTTTTAAAATATAAATTAATATAGTAAAGTTTTAATCAATCGCTACACAACAGGTTACAACTAGTAAATAACTAATAATAATGTTCAAAAATTAGTTTATTCTTGCTTATTTTAAACTTTTCGCGTAATACTCCGCTTATTGAATGTATTATTCATACTAATAACATGAATTTCAAAAACAAACAGTTCTCGTTGATAAACTTCAGAAAATAAAAAAAAAAAAATGATTTGATAAAAATTGTAAAGAACGTTTAGCTATATAATATTGAATGTTATGCTTGAGATGAATTTTTACAAATTTTACAAATTGAACAACAATATAAAACGAATACAAATATTTTATTTTTTAAATTAAAAATTTTTAAAAAAATAAACGCTTGTTTTTTTTTTTTGAAAAATTACAAAAATTAGTTTGGCGGTTAGTTTAATGTTTCTTTTAAACATAAATAGTAGTCTAAAATATTATTTCCACGTGATATGTCAGTCAGGCACTGTGTTACTGTGATCTACTTAAGTGGCCTATCGATCATAAAAATATTTATTCTCGACTCAGCTTTTCGCGTATACTCAACTTTACCAAACCAACTTTTAGTGAAAATGAATATCGAGTACTATCCAGGTTACGAAGGTGATTTTCTTATGTTTTTTCAGTAGTTCGATTTTTAATATTTTCTTAGGCCTACCCATTTTTTTTTAGCTCTGTCATCTTACCTTAAAAAATAACATATCGAAACTTTTTAGATCTCAATCGGGATGAAATAATAAAATCACCTATTCACCAAAATTGGGGTGGCTTAGAAAGTGCTTGGTCAAATCGTTTTATGAGAGCCGTGCAAACTCATATTCCAGATAGATTTGAAGATATAAAAAAAGGCCTGTTTGTATTTTATTGTCTTTAATTTTCATAACTGCGCTTCTGAAAAGGTCAACGTGCCATTCAAGGAGTATCTAGTCAACATGCTGGGCAGTAATGGATGATAGCGCTCCTGAAAAGGTCAACGCGCCATTCAAGGAGTATCTAGTCAACGTGCTGGGCTTTCCCATTGTTTCGCCTCTAACGTTCTTTATTATTCGCACTTCCACAATTACTTACGTCTCTATATCTGCGAAAGGCTGAAGCCGAATACCGAAACCGCGGACCAAACTATATTGGGACGAAACTTTACGTGAAAAGAGAGAAGGTGAATTAAGCCTTATTTATCACTTCCTTAATTTCTTACTAAACTTCATTCATTATGTCAAAAAAGAACAATGTTAGGGAAATACACATTACTGGCAGTCTCAAACTTCTAGGTGCGTCTGGAAAGAGAAGTATACAAGAGTTATTAACTGATGGGGTATATTACCAAAACAAGACGATGATGATCTTCCAGAGGTAAATATTGTTGGTGACTTAGTTAAAATCGTGCATATATTCTGTATACATATTTTTTTGTATAAATCAGCCAGAAATGTTGCAACGGGATGTACCTCAGCTTGAAGAGGGCGTCAATGACGTTGAAGATGTTGAAAATGAAGCTAAGGTATAAGGTTTATAAAGTAATTCAAGCTACAATTAATGAAGATCAGCTAATAAACTCGGTGAATTCTCCGCAATAGGTACTAGTGAGGAGCCTGAGTCGGTGCTAAATGATGAGGAAGAGGACCGCCCAAAAATAAACAAGACGACCTTTCATAAGGTACACAAGTCCATTCCTGATTCTTCAAAAATGTGATTAAGCACAGGAAAATTAGTAGAAGATGTCCTCTTCGATTTTTGTAGAAATATGGACTATGAACAGTAAGTTTTTAGACTAACTAATTTTTCTCCATTTTACAAATGATCAATTACATGTGATATTTTTGCAACGTATTTCTTCCCGAATTTCGCGAAATAGTCAACATCCCAAATCCCAGTTTCCCGAATTGCGTTTCCCGAAGTCCAGTAATGTACTATCATCATCATTTATAAAATAAATTTTTATCGCAAATTATTATATACTCATATAAAGGTAATAGCGAAATCAACAGTTTATTTTAAAAAAAATATAATACATAAGAGTTAATATTATAAGATGATTGAAGATTCTTAATTAATAATTCACATATGAATCGGACGCCCATATTTCTGGCATAAAAAAATTTTTTATTTATTAGTTTTAAATTAAAATACTTGTACATGTTCAGGATAAACTTTTAAGGAGTAGGACTAATGTTAAAAATTTTTAAAAATTTTGTTCCTAATAAAATATTTACTTTTAAAAAAAATGAGAATGATAAAAATCTATTAAAATTGAATGATTTTGCAGATTCCACTAAATCTTAATTTGATGATCAATTGATCAGGGATTCGGGAAATCGGATGTCGGGAAATCGGATGTCGGGAAATCGTATGTCGGTCGGGAAATCATGGTGTATTCTACCAAAATTCTACCTGGCTTTCAATACTATAAAATTTTTTTTTAGAAAGTTAATCTATGCGAGAAAATAATATATAATTAAAATAGTATACACAAAGAAAAGTTATAAACTTACAAGTCGCTAAAAAGGGAGTATAATGTCTCAATAGTTTAACAATTCATATCCTTTTGAACACCTAGAAAATGAGAACAAGAAAAATTAGTAAAAATATAACCAAAAACAATATTTCCAGATTATAAAGAGTCATAAGCATAAGAACTTACCGAAAAAAAAATGTTTTATTTTGTTTTTTATTGCATTTAGTTTTTATAAAAAAGTTCTCCCATTATAGTAAAAAATCGGGTTTTTGCCGTTTACGTAAAACTATCTACTTAACCGCTTTTATGACCTTAGAAAATCTTTTTCCTCTTGAAAATTTACATATATCCTTAATTGTAAAAATGTATTTTTCTTTTTGTTTCAACTTGGATCTTGAAAACCGCTTATTTTTAAGGAGTATAGTATTCCGTAAAAGTATTTTTTTTTATAAAAAAAAAGTAACGATAGAAATTGTTAGAGTCTATCAATTTTATAATTTGCATAGGCGTAGTAGTTGAAATTTGACGAATAGTTACAAAATGAGGTTACGATCGACGTTACACAAAATTAATTTAATATAAAAATGATCTGCATGTGACATTTCCGGTGAATGATAATCGATACTGGTCGGCAAGAAATTCTAACAGAACTACTTTGAAACTAAATAAGAACTTTAATTTTTTCATATCGGCGGATTTGTGGAATCACATGTCAGCCGAACATAGTGATTCTCGCCGTGACTGACGGACGCATAATATCAGTATTAATTAGAGAATTGGGTTTTCCCATTTCTATAATAAATTTATATTACAAAAATCCGCCAATATTGTACAATCCATTATTTCAGATCGACAAAAATTTTCATATTATAAGGCATGAATCTCTTTTTAAGATCATCCCTAATTTGAGCAAAATAATTATCGGATTTGTTGATCATATTCTTCTCAAGAGATTAGCCGTAAATCAAAATTTCTTTAACCTCGAGAAACCTTATTCGATCAACATTCTCAAAATATATAAATATGAAGCTAGAATGCAATTCCTTTGTGAATAAAATCATTCACATAAGATATTTTTCTCAATACTACTCTTAATTCATCATGCGCGCTTTGCATATATTTACATTCGCAATAGCAATTTTTCTATCTGTTGATGCATTACCCTATGACAAACCTAATGTGCATACAATTCCGCTAAAGTCGAAATCAATCACTCGTCGCAGGCTTTCCAGACGAGCAATTGGATCCATGCCAGTAGAACAAGAAGAACCAGATCTTGCTTATTTTGGACAAATTACCTTTGGCACGGGCACCCCACAGAATTTTGATATACAATTTGATACAGGGTCAGGCGATTTATTTGTTTTGGGTAAAGATTGTAATTCATCTGCATGCGATGGTAAACCTAAATATGATTCAGATCTTGATACAGCTTTCAGTCCAATCGATGGAAAAGATTTCTTAGTCGAATACGCTGATGGCACAGAAGCAAGCGGGAATTCAGCCAAGACCACCATTGTAATAGCGGGTATTTCGGTAGAAGCACAAGAGTTTGGATTGGTAAATGAAATTTCTGATAATTTTGAACACCCATATGTGGGTATAATGGGGATGGCATTTAGTGAAAAGAGTGAAAACGAACAAACCACACCAATCACGAACCTTATAAATAATAATCAGCTCAATAATCCACAATTCTCTTTTATGCTTGGGAGAGATGATGATCAATCACCAAGCGAATTAACAATCGGTGGGAGTAATCCAGATAGATACCATACGGATACACTTACCTTTACACATCTAGTAGATAATAATGAAGGTGCATGGAGGATCCCTATTGATAACTGCGTTGTCGATGGCGAAGAATTAAATCTCGAAGGTCGTACTGGAATTATTGATACTGGGTCCACACGAATAATTTTGCCACGTGGAGATGCTGAAACATTTTATGATGAAATTCTCACTGCTATAGACAATGGGGATGGGACCTACGCACTACCTTGTGATGAAGCACATGAAATTAGTCTGGTATTCAGCGGTAAGACTTGGAATATAGATCCTAGAGATTTTACAGTTGAAATAGATGAAGATGATTGCATTGGAGCTGTTATTTACGAAGATACTGGTAATTATACTATTTGTTTAATGTATTTTTAATCAAAATGTTTAAAAGTTATTCTTTTTTTCAAAATCCTTCAGGATCGGACACAGAATGGCATATTGGCAGTGCATTCTTAAAGAACGTATACACCATTTTTGATCAAGGCAATCGTCAAGTTGGATTTGCCGAATTAGCTTAAAATAGTTAGTATAAACCATTATCGCAGATTGAAATGGGTTTAAGCTTATGGACTTGTTCAATTGGTTTTTTTAATTGGATAATTTTGGACTGTCCAAAACCAGTTTTGGACATAGTTTTGGACAGTTTGAAACTGTTCAATAATTCTAATATTTATCAACTGAAATTAAAAATAAAATAAAAATACAATACTATAATGTTAAAAAAGTTAAATATTAAGTAATATTAAAATAAATATTTTGAAGATTTTTAAAGTAATTAATATTAAAGTATTGGCCAAAATTCGTCATAATTCTGGCTAAAATTAAATCTTATGTCATGTGATCTGTCAAAAAACTGTCCCAATGAAAAAATGGGTTTGGTTTTGGACAAGTTTTGGACAAATGTCCAAAATGTCCAATTGCCCAATTGCCCAACACTGGACTCATTCATTAGGGTAAGTTGATTAGGGTAAGTAGTGCATTAAGGTAAATGAGTGGTAAATGGATTGGAGTAAAATATTAAAATAAATGAATAAGGATTAGGTTTATAAACATACTATAAACATTAAATTAGAGTAGTATAAAATATTATTAATACCACCCAGCAAACCCGGAGCAATGCCCGAGCATACCTGCTAGTAACAAATAATATTATGACAGGATACAAGTATACCCGAAATTACTAACCCAGCTATTCCTAGTGTTATTACAATATGGAAACCACCAGATCTTTATTTCTTGAAATAATGGTCTTGAATCAATTATTTTATCGATTGAGTTAATGAGTTAATCCAGATAGGTAAATCACAATATTTCTACGAGCACGAAATGATTTTTTGTGTCACATAATTTCAGGAGCGGGAAGTAATTGTCACCCCAATGCATAATGTAAATAATTTTTATATAGTACTGGTATCAATTGGGTTCTTTTATATGGTGAACTGTATAAAATATTTTGGCCTGATTTAGGGAATATAGTCAAGCCGATATTGGAATTTGTGAATCGTGTTCTTGGCTGACTTTATGTAATTCCGACCAAACGCAGAACTTATAGTATGATCATTGCCATGACTGAACATGTAGAAATAAATCATTGTGGAATTTCGAGTTTTTTGAAAAAAGGATACTTGCTCAAAATATGGCGTGCTAATGTGGTTTATTGATCGCTTAATTGCGGCCACGTGCAACTTCTGAATTTGGAAAGATTATTGGCTAGATTGCTTTTTTAATATAAATTCCGAATTTCGGGATATTCATTACCGAAGTGCTACTCTTTACAGACCTACATTTTTGCACCATTCTTTATGAAAAAAAAAAATGGATTTTCCAAAATATAATGGAAATATTCATCCAGATGAAGGAAGGATTAACGATATTAAGAGATATTTGAGACTTAACAATAATGATTGTACGAGTAGCGATCGTTTGGAAATTGCTATAACATTTGTAGATACTAACATATCACTTCCAACTGGAATTATAGTTTTGGGAAACTTGTAACGCGCTTAAAGAAGATATTTCTTTTTAAAAGATTTAAAAATATTAATAAAAGAAAATTACAGTAGTTAAAATATATTTCTGAAAATATAGGTGGTGATACTTCAAAATTTATTTCAAACTTTCTCAAATTATGTTATAACGCTAAAGTTAATGATATAGAAGAACAGAAGATTTATCTTTATAATTCACTACCAATGAATAGTTATCTTTCGAACGAATTTTACAAAAAAAAAAAAAAACGAAAAATATAAATTCAATTAATGAATTAATTAAAGAATTTGAAGAAATTGTTGTTGAAGAATCAATTTTAATTAAAAATGAATCTATTGTAGCTTTAAAACATGTCGCTACAAGGGAATATTTAAGTTCAGTTGAAGATTTACAATATAATGCACTTACTATTTTTTCACTTGTTTCTCTTTTTGGGAATAAAAAACAGATGATACATTATTGTTTTCGGAATCAATACTTTTTAACAACACCCACCTTGGTTGAAGAAAACACTTAAAAAAATAATAATTATTATAATTATTATTAAATTTTTGCTTCTAAAAATTTAATTTTTATCAAGATAACGAATATGAATTCTACTGACATGCGTAAAAATGAAATAACGAAACATCAATTGGATGATTGCGAATAATAACCCCGCGCTAATAGAATTCTTTCATTTTATTCAACCAACACATAAGGTGATGCTATAAAGATTGCGATCAATGTATCAATCATTATTTGCAATAAAAAAAAATTATTATTTCAACAACCGTATCTCACTGAGATAAAGATGAACAATAAAATAATTATTTTATTAATTGTTATCATTATTATTATTTTATGAAATCAGTTCAAATTATAAAATTTTACGCAAATATAATAAGAATATTAATAAAAAGAGCGAAATTCTTGAACGATCTCTATTATACTCCTTCAAATATAAGATTTAACAATCAGCGTAACTTAGTCTGCGCCTCCATATTTTTTTTATTCTCAAGAAAAAAAACGAGCGATGCGATGTTTAAGAGACTAATTAGATCGATTAATTAATTAAATACACTGTTAATAACCAATAACAATGAACAATAACAAAATATGAAAATAAACATGAAAATGTATCATAATAACAATACCTTTTTCTTCATCTCTTCCCTAACCTCTGCTTCAAGAGTCTCCCTAAATCCTTCTACCCATGCCTCTATCATTGTCTCTTTTTTTATTACCGCCAATCTCTTATTAACTGCGTCCAGAAAGGCTATTTTTTCTTCCTTTAAGAGACGTTAAAAGTTAGGGTTGCCAATGAAATAGCTTGCATCAACCTTCTCATCGTCATCGAGTCAATTGCTGACATTAATAAGTAATACTACATTTTCGCGTTTTACTAAATTATCCATTTCTTGACTTTCTTTGTCCGTCTTAGCAGCTTTGACGAAAACTAAGATTAATTAAGGAATATTGTAAATATTAATGTATATCAATGATCAAACTTTAACTGTGTAATAAATCCAATATTCCAACCTTTTTTATTTTCCAAACTCGTTTTAAAAAATGAATATTATTTATTCAAAGTGCAAAAATCTGTAAATTGTAATGAAAATAAATTTGTGAAATTATAACAAATAACATTTTTTACTCTTTGTTGAGGTAGGTACTATTGTTTGCAAGTACATCGGATCAATTTAATAAACTTTTAACTCCTTAAAATTGGCGTAGCTGATTATTTTATTGTTTCACGAATATGATAAGTACATTTACTAATATGACGATTGATGAGTACATTCGGAATCATAATTAATAATCAGTCGACAATAATAAATATGTATAATTATGAATTATAAGACTTTCTCCTGAGATAAATAATTATTATCAGGTAGTGAAACGTACGACATACGACATTAACTATCGATATATGGGATTTCTGATTTTAAGTCAAAAAAAGATAGAATTACTTAAAGTTTAACGAATTTCTTTTCAACGGCAGTAAGAAACAATCATCCTTAGTAAGGATGATCGACACAATTCAATGTACATATCGTACTAGTAAAACAATCAATTGCGCTTATTAAAAAGTTGAATTGATCAATTTTGAAAAAAAATTTTAATTGTTATCAGGTAATGAAACGTACTCGATTAATTTAAATTATATGTAAATGTTATATAAATATGTAATAATAGAATTAGATAAATAACTTATACTTTTAATGTACATATCGTATTAGCAAACAATCAATTGCGAAAAAGGAAGTCCAAGCAAATTGAGAATATAAATTTTTTTTTAAAAAATAATTTATAATTTTATTTCTTTTGATAATTGTTAGTAGATTGCAAATTTCAAATTGATCTTTTTTATACAATCAATCACTTAAAACAAAACAGAGTAAAGTTTTGATCATTTGTACATTAGTATTCACATTATTCCCTATTATCTTTATCTTTTGAATAAATAGTAGATAATATGAGCAGAGATAAAGAACCGGAAATTGTGATAGAGCAAGGTAGGAATATCAAATTTAGGACAGAGTTAAAGTTTTGATCGTTGTACAAAAGTATTTACATTATTTCTTATTACCTTTGTCTTTTGAATCCGTAGTAGATAAAATAAATGAAGATAGAATTTTGATAAAGCAAGGTAGGAATATTGAATTTAAGACAGGGTTGAAGATTTGGCCATTGGTACGTCGATATTTACATTATTAGCAATTTTAGCTGGGCCTTTAGCTGCTAGTACAAGTAAAACCCATCAAAAAATGAAACAAGAAGGTAGGAATATCAAATTTAAGACAGAATTAAAGTTTATCATTCATTTATTCTTTATTAACTTTCCTGAAATTGATTATCCTGACCAAATAACAATAGTAAATTTCTACTTGAAAATGTAGCAGATACAATTGCAAAGACAACAAGAACAAATAAGTGGAGTTTTATGGCAAAAGATTTGGAAAAACAGATGATGAGGAAAATGGCAAAAATGGAGGAATGGAAAAGAAAGGTTTGTTTTTTAAGATATTTTCATTATGAATTTTATAGCTAAATATTTAATTAATTGGCTTATTTTCCCAATTAGGATTTTAGGGTGCACCTGGCCATGGTCTTAATGTATTTTATGGTAATCTTGGTGCTTACCCTAACTAAAAAAGAAGCCTTCATCCTAAATCTCATTGCGCAGTGCGCAATAATTATAAATTTTATTATGGCAGTTAATTCCAAAAGATTTGTACAGTACGTGGTGGAAGAAAAAGTTTGCATTTAGTGACCCATTATTGGGGGCATTATCGCCTTTTTTTACTTGGATTAAACCACCATAGATCGGTGTGGTGCTCAAATTTTCTTTAACTTTTTTGGAATACTTCACGTGATTATTCCAATTATTAACAAGAGTTCAGCACTTGACATTTAAAACAAATACATTTTTGAAATACTGAACTAAAATATTGTCATTATAATTAATTATCAGTAGGATAATAAGTGTCAGATAATGAACATCGGTAATAATGTAGTATCAGGATTTTGAATTTTGAGGATTATGTTTTTTCAGGATTATGTGCATCAGGTTTGTGTTATGACAGGATTCTAATCATCAGGATTTCGTGACAAATCCATCTCATTAAAGCTTTTTAGACTTAATCAAATTTCACACTTTTTACATTTTAAACACTATACAAAGTATAACTTTTATTTTAATGTTACAATTAGAGATGGGCAAAATGCGCAATTTGAGTCATATCATGCGCATGATGCACATGATGCACGTTGATGCTGCATTTTGTGATCATGCACAATAAACTTTTTAATACAATTTAGATGAATGATTTCATAAAATTTATTAAATAACTGATAGGTGTGAAAAGTTTATTTTTAATTTTTGTGTATATCGATGCACAGTCATGCACGTGCATGAAGCATGCACTGCATGGTGTTATGCGCATGGTGCCCATCTCTAGCTATAATAACTTATTGTACTTTTTTATTTTTTTATTTTTATTTATCAGTAATAGTTAGTATACATATAGTTTTATAAACAGAACAACATTGAAAGAGTAAATAAAAAAATAAACTAAACTAAAAGAAGAGACAATAATCTACTTTGATGGTAGGGTAATTATAAATGAAACTATTTAAAAACTAACCAACTAATCTTTAAAACCATTTCAATAATTAACCCACTACCTCTCTTACACAAATAAAAATTCGGTAAGATGAAAGCCCGCCCTGCAGAAAAAAGTAAACCTAACTCTATAAAATTATAAAATTATTAACTAAAATCTACGTTGGCGCTACGAAGAAAGATTGGTATAAAAAACTATAATATTACTACCAAAGTAAATATTATTACGAATACTATCTAAAGCATCAAATTGATATGCTATATAATCTAAATTATTATTATTAGGAGGTAAAGAACAAAAATTTTTTAAATCTAATTTTTCCTTTTTTGTAAGACCTAATGAGTGTTCAAATTCTTTCAAATAAGAATAATGTGGAATCCAGATATGAGTAAATGTTTGTTCAAAAATATATTGATGCATCTTTGTTAAAACAGTCAACACATTGTTCTTTGTTGTCCAAGAGCTCAATTTTTGATAAAGTATCATCAACGGTATAATACCTTTAATTAAATCAATGAACATAAAATTATTGGAACTATATTCAATATTCCATATGCTAAGATGAATCAATGAACTAAAATCTTGTATAGATTCATTGTATTCTGAAATTCATGTTAAAAGATAAGTTATAGTATTATTTTTAATATCACGTAAAATTTCTTTATATTCATCACATGACCACATGTGATTAAAAGTTTTGTCATCTAGGCCACAAGCAGGACATTTCCAATCATCATATAATTCAAGAAAAGATTTTTCATTTGTTCTATTGTAGGAATTTCTTCAATAAAAAGATGAACCTTTTGTGCTTTAATTTTTGATGAAGAAATTGAAGTTTCATTGTTCTGTATATTACTATTTAAACAATGAAACGTCAAAGTCCAATCAATATCTAGACGTCAATATTTAGTATTCTTATATAAATTAATAAATTTTTCCATGCCTTTGTAAATACAGACAGATTTGGTAAAGGATCGTAAATGATTTTCAATTCTAATACCATTCCATTTAGGAAGAATTTGCATTGTCGAAGCATCTTGTTTAAAGATAATATGTCTATCTTGATCGAAATGAGCGTCCTTTGCTAATTTATCTACATAGTCATTTCCCATATCCCCTATATGTACATTAACTTTAAATAACTCAATATGTAGTTGTAATTGTAAAATAACTTACATAATATGTTCCATAAATAATTATTATTAAGTTTAAAGTATTCTCGTAACGTTTGACAAAATCCTAATTTTTTCAATTTTTCAAATTAAGTAATCACATTTAAAGAATCTGTATTAATTCTAACTTTACTTCTATATGAAACAACACATAAGGTTAATATAATGACTAATAACTCTCCTCTATATGCTGAAGGCCATTTGTCAATTGTTGTAGCAAATTCAACTTGAGGTATATCAAATTCGTCATTAAGATGAGCAAAGGAGCAGCTGATACTACATTGTTCAGATCCTAAATTAATAAGTGTCCATCTGTATAAAACTCAAATATATATTGAAGATTATTATTAAAAGGAGCTAATTTTCGTTAAATGATTAAAAGATCATTTCTTGAAGTAGATGGTTCTAATAAATCCAAAATAATATTATGATTATTATTCATTGTATTCACATGATTTTTTATTAACATCTTTGCAAAAGTTCAAATTTTTGTTTTGTGATATCAAACAAATTAAATAAATTGTAATTAATATATCCAGTCTTTTTTACTTTTTCTGAAGTAAATTTAATACAGTTAATAATGGAACTACACAATCTATAGTAGCTTCAAATGTGCAAATAACATTTGTTGTTAAAAAATTTAAACTACAAGAATTATTCGTACACAATGAAATATAAGTTTTTGTATCTGTTGATTGTGACTGATCTATGATATAATGTCATGAAGTTAAAGCATTATTTCCTATCTTATGGATTTTTCCAATAAAAATACTATTATGTTGTGAGTTATATATAACAACTAAAGATTTATCTTTCTTTTCAATATCATATTATTCATATATATCTGGTATGTCAATATTATCAAAACGATTAACAAACAAATTTGTAATATTCGTTTTCAACAAAACTTTGTTTGTAGTAATTATTTCTTGGATATCTTTAAACCATCTTTAGGAAATCTATTATTATTAACAATATCTAACAAAATATTGTTATCTTTACATAATAAAAGCGTATTAAGTAAACAAGTGAACATTAAACATGTCGGGGAGCTGATAGCCTGCTTTCCTTATTTTAGTTGTACTAGCATATGTACTGTCATTATTAAAATAAAAATAAAAACATGTTGGGCGTCAGGGGGCTTTCTTTAAATTTTTACTTATACTAACACCTACAAGTAATGTCATTT
>JADRCO010001526.1:0-18745 GCA_021464525.1 Rhizophagus sp. LPA8_4_AMF | reverse complement strand
ACAAAATATTTTAAAAAATAAAAAGAAGGAAAAAAATATTAAAAAGAGAAAAGAAAGAAAAAGAGGACTAAAGAGAAAGTTACAGGTAAACGAGCATACTGTGTATACTGATAAACAAATAGCAAGGCTGATGCGTTATGATGACGTAAGGGGGAACAGGATAATAATCGTAATACCCTAGGAATAGGTTAAGATTTCCCTTATTCAATACCTCTGAATAAGCCACAGATCTTGGCTCCGTCTTACTAGCATACTTTAAAACATACTGTAAAGCAGCATGGGTCATGAGGATGAGCTTCAAATCTACGTTCGCTCTCCATCCCTGCAGTTGGATACGGTCATGTAGATTAATCAGTAGATCATTTCTGGCCGTTATTAATTCTAGGTGACCATTGTTATTATGTATGGTTGTTTTTTCTGCTAATTCTTTAGGAAACCCAAACCTACAGGCCTGTTTACCAGTTTGTTTGTTAATTCGTAGACAGTAGGAACTACAACGCGTATGCCGTTGCAATTTGTTTATCAATTCGATATAATCTTGCATATCATCATCAAGATTCTCCAATCGCTTTTGGCATAGGTGATGATCGGGAAGAGATGCATCCAGACCAGGGTTAATAGTGGTAATTAAAGAATCCAAATAACATGTTACTTCTTCCATTACTTCTTGATTATTAATCATTTTTTCCCAATCAATTTTGGGTGCTTCTCTTCGCTTGGCAATACCATGGACATGAATACTGCCGTGGTGTTGCCACTCAAATCGATATCACCAGTCGACTAATTCCCATTTGGGAATCAAAACTTTTTTGAAAAAAGCTTTAAATCGCTTTTCAAAATACCATGCTGCAATATGGGAATTATCTATAAGATCTTTCCTTCGACGTTTAGCAGCTTCCTGAATTATTTCAGTCTCTGTGGGATTTTCTCCATTAGGCATGAGATTATATAAGTCTGGCCAATGCGTATCAGCTGCACTAAACATAAAGAATAACATTCCTTTGGATCCCATCTGTTTTATCATGTCTAAAAGTTCTGCTCTACGACGCAACCAATATTGACAGGTACCGCGCAATCCTTCACCATACCGCAACACTTTATCCGTTATATGAGCATCACTTTCCATTAAATCTACGATTTCAGACACAGTAAGTTGCCCTTCCTCTAAATTTTATCAGACAAATACTCTGCCTTCTGATAATGCTCTCCATCTCATTATAGTATTTAGCGCAAAATAATGCCACCATAGATGACAAGCGAACCGGCCATCTTTGTAAACTAAAAGATGTTTAAAGTATTCAGCCGGCTTTATTTCTTTTACCCGATAGTCATTGAGATCTGCAGTTCCCCAAGGATAAAGTGTAGGAAATACTCGTGCTATGTATCTGGAGGTATAAAATTCATCAATTGGAAGAACTTCATTACGTGGCCAATCAATTACTGCCCTTTCACGATCATTATGCATTCGATTAAGAATTTCATTAATTGCTCTTTCCTCACTATGTTTGTTGGGTAACAAAGGAATAAATGTTTGTGAAATGAAATTATCTTCATTATTTTCATCATCAACCTGGTCCAAACGTTGCTGCTCATTTGGTCTTTCATTGTCATCTCTCAACTGTGAAAGGTACATCTCAATCGAATCATTTTTGAGTAACATTTTTAAGACATCATTATCAATCTCGATATTCCGATAGAATTTATTGTTGGCTTTTAACCACCAAAGAGCTTGCATTACTTTTTTCCGTCGAACATGAAAGTCACGAAAATTGGATCCGTTTTCAGTATAACGTTTAATGATAATCAAATCCAATGTTGATGGGTTTCATAGAAGTCGCATTACAAACTCTTATACATCCTGTGGAAAGTTAATGATATTTCCACGATATGCGTACTGTCCTTCAGGAAGGTTATACACAGAAACTATAGGAAATACTTGTGCGATCAACATTTCTTCTATATCGGTCAAGTCTTAAAGTTCTTGTGGAACTTCGCCTAGAAAAAAAAAATTTTGAATATTAAGATTTTCTTATATTAAGAATAAGCGAATGACTCACTTGGATCCATATTATTATCAGCGGAAAATTTTTTTGGACTTTTCTCAGGATGGCATCGACGGCATTCGTCTCCAATGAGTGTAATGAATGAAAACCGCTTGTTGCATTTATTACAGAGTTTATTTGTGAAATTGCTGATTGTACTTCTAAACTTGCGTAGAAGTTTCCAATCAGAAGTTGGGATACTCCCCGAACTTTCTGAGACACGTTTTCTACGGATATTTGGCTTATTTTGAGAAAGTCTTGCAGCAAATTGCTTTGGAGTTTCTCTTGCTTTTCTTAATTGGTATTTATTACGCACGCGAGCATGCTGAACTTCTTCTTCAGCTTCTAAACGTGCTTCATATTCTTCATAGGTCTCTTCAGGTTCCTTTCTTTTTCGATTACATGCTAAACGCTCTTCATTAGTCTCTTCAGCCACCTTACGCTGCTTCCTTTCCCGGTCATGTTCTAGACGTGCCTCACGTTCCTCATTGGACTCTTCAGCTACTTTCTTCCGCTTTCTTTCCCGGTCACGTTCTAGACGTGCCTCACGTTCCTCATTAGATTCTTCAGCCACCTTTCTCCTTTTTCTTATACGGTCACATGCCAAACGTGCCTCTTCCGTTTCTGTTAGCTCAAATCTTTGGTTCTCTTTATTATTCTTTTGAAATGATTTGAAAAATGTATTTTTCGCCTTAATTACAATTTATATACTGTTGTATTTAATGCGAGCAAAAGAATAGGGCAGCATTAGGTATTGACATTATTTCCTTACCATACTAAAATTAGGCATTGCATAAAAGTGTTAATAAAAGATTTAATAATTGAACAAATTTATTGATGGAATATAAGATTATAGATATGCGAAATAATTATTAAATATGTATGCGAAAGTATTTGCAATTTGATGCGAGTGGCAAGTTGTTGAAGCGAAAAGTGATTTCCCGTCATGTGATTTACAAATTGTATTTGACGATCTGTCATTTTTCGATTAAAATTTATACTTGTGATAAATTTAACAATATTAACAAATTATTTTAAACTATATAACAATAAAACAAATAATAGCAATGATTATAAATTTTATTAATGATATATAAAATTAATATATTATATTAAAAAAACAATTCACTGTGCAATTGATCATTTATACAATGTAAATTATTGTTACTATTAAGCGACGGACCCTCAACGGTTTCCGTTTTCCTAGTTTTATTACTCATTTTGATCATAATAAAGTATTAAAAAATGTTTTGAATTTAAGATATATTTGTAGATGCAGATTAATTTTTTTATATAGTACTGTTAAAAGTATAGAAGAACTTAATTAATTAACAGTAATGTTATAATATATTCATAATGATCCAGATACAGGATTACAGTATGATAAAGGCCTGCAAGATGAATTTATTTTGCAAAGAGAAAAGATTATTTTAGGTACAATCAACTGGAAGAAGCATAAAATTACTTCAGTGGTGAATTAGATGTCAAAAATTATTACAGAATATTATTTTAAGAATATTTTTGAATGGATTTCAATTTGGCTCAAGATAAAAAATTTGCAAATAGATAACATTAGATATATCTTTGAAGAAGCAAAGAGTGTAGAAGATTTGGATATCTTAAGAGAAAAGATCATTAAAAATCATAAATTTAAGAAAGATAAGCTTAAGATATGTTATAATAAAAGAAAAAGACAACTCAAACTTGAGTTAAATATAGATAAGACTGGTAGCAATAAAGGGAAAAATAAGGTATAGGTCAGCAATTTTAGTTATAATATAAAAAAAATTTAGCAATGTTAATGTTATCAATTAACCACTCGGTCTATATTTTAACATTTCATATCAGATAGAATTTACATATGGCATATGCTTAAAACCACATGAAAGAACAATTTAGATGCATATTTTTGAAATAGCTTGGTGTTTGAGTGGAAAGGTCATTGGTCAAATTTTTGAGTCTTTTATGATATAAGTTACCTTTGATCCCAACTGGTCAGACTTTTTTGTTTTTAGAGAGCAGTTAGTTGGTAATGCTTAATTTTAATTAGAATACTTTATTTTATTTTACTTTTGTAAATATATTGTATTACTTTAGCATTATTATCAATAAACATGATTGTGCCTTTTGATAAAAAAAAAAAATTACAATTTTGTATAACAAAATTTCCTTTTTTTAGAATTTTTTTAATGGCTTTTAAATAAATTAAATTCTTAAATACTTTATAGAATTATAATAGAATTATATTATGGAATCAAGACAAGTGATTTACTTAATAACATAATGCTTTAATAGAAAATTATATGGATAATATTAAAATTATGTGATCATATAAGTTAATTATAAGCATATTCCCATATTGGGTGAGTGCTGGGAAAAAGAACCAATTAGACAATGGATTTTATTGTTTATTTGGTCCCTTTTTCCAGCACTTACCATTCCAATTGTTGGTCCTAAAGGGTGTGACTATAGAGGGAGTTGACTGTATATGGTTATCATAAAAATATATATTGACAGTAAAGTAGTTATATGATTGTGCTACCTTTTGAGATTTTTGTAAAAGTTTCTTTGTAGTCATTACTGACACTTTTTTACTCTGATATTTAAAAATAAAAATAAAAATAAATTTCCCCATTTATAGTCATATCACGTGATTAAACATGTGTATTTGGAAATATATCATATGCCTTGAAAATAACTTCTTCTTTAGGGATTGGTGTCCCTAGTGTAATGGCCCAAGGCGTCTACACTCCCTATTGATCTGACCAATCAATAGGACGCAGGTTCAATCCGCATAGCTAACGGATTATGAAAATATTACTGCGTGCGCAGCCACCAACTGCGTTGAAGATTCTGTACCCATAAGGGGAGCTGAAAAGATGCCTACCGATGGTTAGGTGGTAGATGAGATCATTGGTAAACTGGTATGGCGAGTTCTAGGAATGGTCACTAACTCAGGTCGTAACCTTCACTTCGACAAGCGTAGCACTTCCTTAGTGAGGGGGGACTGTTGCCAAATGGTTCATAAAGGTCCTATAGCATCTTGGTACCTGGTTAGAACCCCTCCTGGGTCATAATGGTGGCGGCAGGGCTACCAACCACCGTAAGGTGGTCTACCAATTTGACGGAGCTGTGAACACATTGCGGTTGACTCTAACCTCATGGTAATATGAAGATTGTGGTAGTACGTGCCACCGTATTATCCCTCAGTAATGGGGAGAGGTTAGAGGGTAGATTTGGGGTCCCTGGGGCATTCTCGGGGGATGCCCTAAATCTTCGATCGAAGGGTGAGGTTCCATAATGGGATGTAGACTGAGGATCTTTTACATAGATACTTCCTTGTTTAGTTTTTTTAACTTCTCAATTTGTTATACTTGTATTTGACTCTAGTCACTACTCTTTCAGAAATAAAATAAATAAATAAATAAATAAAATAAATAAAATAAATAAATAAAATAAATAAATAAAATAAATAAATAAATAAATAAAATAAATAAATAAATAAATAAAATAAATAAATAACTTCTCCTTTACTGATGAGC
Source organism: Rhizophagus sp. LPA8_4_AMF (assembly GCA_021464525.1). NCBI lineage: Eukaryota > Fungi > Glomeromycota > Glomeromycetes > Glomerales > Glomeraceae > Rhizophagus > Rhizophagus sp. LPA8_4_AMF. The sequence continues at coordinate 13,161 of JADRCO010001526.1, read as the reverse complement.
ATTGGTCGGGGTGCATTGAAAACTTTTGTCAATTTTTTTTGAACAGAATTATTCTGAATTTAATGTTGATGGTTTGTGCATTTTTAGAAAATATTTACGAATAGTTAGAGTAAGGAGGATAATTTAAGAAAGCAGAGTACACTTGATCTATTTTTTAATAACTGTAGAGTATAATATAATAGTTTTAATTTTTGTCAGCTAGCATAAATAATAGTTATTGGGTAGGGGGGTTGAAATATCACTGAACTGCGAAGCAGTTCGGATGATATTTTAAACACCATGCCCAATAACTGTGTTATTATGCAGACGTCCAAGATCATATAAAAAGCATAGTATAGTAAACAATAGGTATTTTACTTATAAAATCCAAATGACGTAATGTGTCAAAAATATCAAAGATATTTATGCAATAAATACTTTATCTAAAAAATATCAGTATGTTAAAAACAACATAATCCTATTTGGCTGCATAATAATATAATTTATAATATAATTGTATAATTAATAAAATTAGATTGGGTACGAAGTAAAATGATATATGTATATATAAAATCATATATAATCACGCTAATTCAAAAATTATATAGATATGTGACTAAATAACAAAAACTTTACTACAAGCACACTTCTCTATAATCACAGCATTTGGCGGTCCCGAGGGGTGTGATTAGTGGGGGATGACGTATTCGTTGTAAATTAAATCATTAACTTCTTCCGCAGTTAGTCTCATTATAGGATTAGCATGCCAACAGCATTTAATTAATGTTTTAAAAAATAGTGGTATGCCTGATAAAATAGGCGGCCTTTCCCCTGCACAAATGCCAAAAAGTAAATAAATATTATGTGGTATATCATGGAATGGCGAATAACCAGCAAATATTTCCCACATCAACATTCCTAAACTATAGACATCTGATTTTTCAGTATGGTCGCCTCCTGCAAGCACTTCTGGTGCTACATATGGCATAATTTCATAGTAATCTTTCCTTGATAATTTATCTTCAGTTGAACCGTTTAATCCAATATATGCATCACCTGAATAAAATATTAGAATATTGCCACTATGTAAATTCCTATGTATCAAGTTGTTTTTATGGATTAGAACAAGCGTATGACTTATTTGACTAATAAGGTTAATTTTTTCTTTTAAGTCGATCCGTGGACTATTCCTTCCAAAATCGATTTGTGAATTATTCATTTTCAAATAATCTCTCAGATTCCCTCCTCTCATAAACTTCACTACTATCATATAGTTATCATTTTCCGGATTTTTTGTTATACCAAAACATTCAACAATGAGTGCAGTTATTTTATGATAATCTTTAATCTGGATTATATTTAGAAGTAAGATATTATTGATAAATCGAACAAATTTTTTAGGTTAATAAAAATTACCTTTTTTAAAAAGTCAGTTCCGAGTTCGGCCGAATTCTTTAAGGACTTTAATATAACATTTTGAGTTCCGGGTCTAATAAATTCTCTTTTATTCTCGTCCCAATCATTTATATATCCCTTTTTCCACTTTGCAAAATATACTTTGCTGAATCTACCCTCAGATAAATAGAATACATTATAAAGATCATCGAATGGTATCCACTCAATGATTTTTCTTGGTACGGGAAAATCCAATTGGCATTGTTGAATAAAGTCATCAATGATTTTGTTTCCTGACGTCCAGTTTTCAAATTCGCCCTTAAGTTTTTCTCTTATGCAATTCTCACAAAACCTACTTGAATGGCTGATGGAACCGCATTTTAAACATCTCGTTTTTTCACCAACTTTATACATTGTATTAACTTGTTCAATACTATTATCAAATAGCCTTTGAATATATTTTTTATCTTGCTCATCAAGCCGGTTCTTTTTTGACAAGAGCATCGAAAAATTGCTGACCAAAGTTTCAGTATTAGATGAAGCCACGTTAGCGTTGTTGCATAGTTGAGAGAAAACTTTATTTAGGTAATTTTTACGTTGTCCCTCCATTCTAGAGTCACCTTTAAGATTTACGTTAATTAGTCGATGGAATTTTATCACCTAAAAAAAGAAGAAAGAAAAAAATGAAATAAAAATATTTACCCGAGGATTTGGTTACGTTGATTAAAAGATCGAGCATATCTTGATCTTCATCCATCCTGAATCAGATACCCTACAAAAAGTTTTGATCGGTTGATCAATTGATTGAAAGAGTTTCTAATAATTTTTCCCTTTAAAGAAAGGAAAGTTGGTTTTAAACGTTTATTTTCGTATTGAAAAGAGTATGGTATACATGAACAATTGTTTCTGGATCCATAAATATATGGATGAATGAATGAATGAATGGATAAATCTTCTTAATTACACAAATATAAATTTACATTTTACTGTATATTCTTTAAAATTGGTTCCTTTTATCGTACAAATATAAACAATAATTTAATTCAAGTTTTACGAGTTCTTTTTTAAATGATATTTGTAAAGCATCAAAACGAGAAACATTAAATTGGTGCTACTCATCAAGAACACAAATTCTGGTTAAAAAACATTTATGCATTGTTTCATTAAAATTCCTTACTGTGATCTCAAAATATGTACGCAAAAAAAAGAGATTTCCAAAATGGAAGTAATCCGGTATAAATAAAAAAAAAAGGAACTCCTGATTACCTACTAGGGAACGGGCCGTTGTGTGGTCCGGAGCGCCTATCAAAATACTGTAGGTTCATAACTAATTAGATGTCAGAGTACGTCCACGTGATTAGAAAATTTCACAAAGAAGTAAAATCGTGACACAGTTAATTTTTTTAGCTTTTGTGCATGAAGTCGTGCATCGAAAAGAACTATATAAGCGGGGGAACTCAGACATTTGAGCCATACTGCGTAGAATTTAATAGTCCTTCGCTGCGCTCCGGACTAATCATGGACATAGTAGATATTATTGAAGTATTTCATCCGCTATTTGATACATCATTTAAAATATTGGAAGAAGCCTATCAAATCTACCAAAATGCAAAATATAATAAAAAAATATGTTTAATATTATACGATAGGTTAGAAAGTGGCACACAAGCTTTGAAAGTCCTAAAAAGACATCAGGATGAAAATTTAGAAAAGTTTACGGATGAAAATTTTTACAAGAGTTTTCTACGTTATCTAGGAATCGCCACCGAGATTAAAAATCTTATCAAAGAAGCAGGAGAGGTTGGCGGTGCGATGAAATATATAAGAGCGAATTCTTTGAAAGAAAAAATTGATACACTTATAAAAAGGTATGATGAAGCTTGCGGGGATTTAAATTCGGCAATCAGTTTAAATAATTTCCAATCACTCGATTATATCAAGAAATCCATTGAATCTGACAATATAAAAACAAAAAAGGTATTACAAGTGATCTATGATATGACTTTAAGTTGGGAATAATATTAAAAACTATCGCTGACCATGTATACACATCACATTTAAAATATCCAGCTGTTAAAAACAATTAAGGACGGTACAACAAAAAACCAAGAAAGCCTGGAATTGCTAATCGAATTGGTGTCAGATATGGCCCAAAAGTTCCATAAAGACCAGAGTGATTTAAATAATTTCACGTACAAAAAAATCGAAGCAAGTCAATTAACGGGTGGAGAAATGGCACGCGAGAAAGTTTTTAAGAGATTTTTGAACCGAACCCAACCGGTCGCATGTGTCCCGTACAATGAATCCGATTGGAAGAAAAATCATCTTAGAGCGCATTTAGCGATTCTAAGTAAATTATATCCATCGAACAATATGATAAGGTTCCATGGAACTTCGTGTGTAGACCGAAAGAATGTGATGGTGTTTGATTGGGCTGATTCGGGGGATCTGAAAACAGTCTATAGCGGAAATACTATTCCATGGAATGATAAATTAAAGATTGCACATGATATTTGTAACGGACTTGTGTTTTTACATGCATGTTCAATATTTCACCACGATGTTAGATGTAAAAATGTCCTGGTGAGTATAAAATTTGCAAACAAATTTTAAAAAAAAGCTAACATATTTTTTAAAAAAAAATAAAGATTATGGGACCAGGTTTTACAAATGCAAAACTTGCAAACTTTGATCTAAGTAGGGAACATAAGCAAAAAAGTAGTAATGAAATTGAATTTGTAGGCGAAATCCTGCCTTGGCTGGCACCAGAGAAGTTGAGGGATTATGATGACTGTAGAAATGTTAGATATACACACAAATGTGAAGTGTACAGGTATTCATCGCCTACAACTTATTTTCGAAAATATATGTTAATAATAAACTTAATTTATTTTTAGTTTTGGTATGTTTCTCTGGGAACTTGCTTTTCAAGAAGTACCTTACGAAAAGCGTGTCGGTAGACGTTATGCTGAAATTAATAATCACGTGTTGAGTGGTAAACGTGAAATATTTGATTATGCACATGGGCATTTACCACCGACTGATATTCGATTCTGTTTTGAGTGGATAATAAAATCAGGTATTTGTTTACGAATTGATTCAACGACATAAATAAAATTTTGCGGACACACGATGCTTGCTTTTCTTTATCTTCTATTCATAGAAATTTTTTCTTTTCCGAAATAGCGTGGCGTCAAACACCCTCGGAACGTCCAAATATGACCGATATACTCTCAAGACTATATGATTTATATAGTAAATACTTTCCGGAGCTTAATTCGCAAGATAACATTTTGCTAGATCTGAATAAACCACGGGATAGTTGCAATATTGAAATCGAGAATGAGCATTTCGATGACCTTGACGCCAACGAAATACCAATGGAAGGGAAGTTTGAACCAATACCGTCTCTGGAAGAAGGCGTAAAATTCCATAGACAAGAGTTAAAAGAAAAAGCATGGAGATGTTTTGAATATCATGCAAATCTAGGCGATGACATGGCAAAATATTGGAAAGCTTATTATTTGCATGAAGGACATGCTGTAGAAAAAAATATTGAAGAGGCAACAAGATTGTTCAAAGAAGCGGCCGATAATGATATTTCTGAAGCACAACTACGTTATGCATTTATTTTATTTGGTAAAAGTAAGGAGGAATCATTTGATCCAAAAGAGCCATTAAGTTATCTGATTAGAGCTGCTGAGGGCGGTAATTATGTAGCGACGTATCATTTAGGCGATATTTATTTGAATGGTAAATTGGGCGAGACGAGGAATGAAGAGAGAGCATACCGTTATTTTAAATCGTCTGCAGTGAAGGGTTATGAAAAAGCAATCCGAAAGCTTGAAAAATTGCATTTGAATTTGTATGATTAAGGTTTCAAAATTAATTCCCTGATTTTTCAAGATTTTTAATACATATAGCAAGTAACACTATTTATTATTATACATATATCATTATAATCGATTTATTTCTTTGGATTTTCAAGTCGCTTTGTCGCTTTATTCCTTCTAAAGGTGATCTTTTTCGCTCTGAATTGTTCGCGATGTATCTTTTATAAAGAAATATAACTACTTATAGCGCGGATTAAAGTTTCAAAATCGTTTATTTTCCGATCTAAATCTTCACTCTCATTTTAAAGAAATTTAAAAGAATGAAATTTAATAGAATAAAACGAAATTTAGAGAAATAAAATTTATTAGGTCGATCACATGGATAATACTAAAATTACCACACATCAGTACGGTAATATGATATTAAATACATCTGAGAATGCAATTCTCAGTTGCACTAAATTTTGATTGGTTGATCTTGTGTAACATTTAACCTTGAAAAAAAATATTTTTTTATTATATTTTTATTGATAATACTGTAAACAATATAAAAAATTTATACTTATATTCTACGAAATAAAATTTTAGCTTTTTTTATTTTTAAAATTCTCTGTATAACTGAAGAAGAATATATGCCTAACTAAAAATATACAAGTTTATGCTATTTATACAAAAAAACGCCTATAAGACTATAGCTTTATCTAAATACTTTAATACTTGTTAAAGCAAACTTTCAAATTTCAAAGGGACGTGAAATATTGGTATTTATTATTTATCATAATATATGTGATAAAAATACTAAAAAATAAATAAAATTAAAGAAAAGATAGTATTTATATAATAAAAAATAAAATATATAGGGGGAAGTAAAATATTTGACACGAGAAAAAAAATATTTATATCGCATCCACATCCCGGATCACGCTTTTTTTGTTGGTTACGCTGGGGATTGGGGAAGATGTTGCATCATCGGAAATCACGAGAAACAATTATGATGGCATATAATCAACTTTAAAATTTTATTAAATAAGATATGTTTTACGTTAAGGAACCTCTAAATCATTTAGACCGGAGTCTTAATGGGAGAGAAATTTCAAATTAATAAAATGTGTCATCATTGAAAAATAATAATCCAAATATGCGAATTTTAAAAAAATAGTCAACAATTCAAAAAGCCTACCCATTAAATTGAAAAATGGCTTTGAATTTCTTGATTTAGGAAGTCCTTTGTATTCTAATCGCCTGTTTAAGTAAACAGCTTTTGGGTGAATCTCTGTTGGTTCGGATAGTTCAACTGAAACCTTGTCTGCATCTTCAAATGTTTTTTTAATGTGTTCACTTAAAAACACTTTTTCTGGCGTGTAAACCATATAATTGCCCTCACTAAATGCTCTGTCACAAAAATCCAGAAACTTCACCAGTGTACTCGCTGTCGGGCGTCTTAATGGATCGCCACTAAGACACTCCTCAGCCAGATTAATATAGAATTGTGGCGTTCCTTTTCCAATATCCGGTCTTAATCCCTTGCATATTTCAATAGCTAAATCATTATCATGTGGTCTATCGTGAAATGCAAGCTTACCAGTCGCCAATTCTGTCATTATAATACCAAAACTATAAATGTCAGCAGCCGGCGAAAATGGTTCTTTATCCAGAATTTCGGGCGCAATGTAAGACAAAATTCCGTGAAGTTTACTGTTTAAACGGTCATTATTCGATAGTCCAAAATCCGAAATGCACGGAAAATCCGTAGTTCCGCTTCTGAATAAAATATTACCACCATGTAAATCACGATGCGTATACCCTACACTATGAATGCTATCTAGGCCAGATGCCAAAAACCACAACATTCTTATCTTTTCTCTCCATTCGTAATTTTTAAAAGTGGTTTCAAGTTTGCTTCTAAAATCTCCACCATCTAGGTATTCCATAACCATCATGTAGTCTTTGGTTTCCGGATCTTTTGTGATACCATATAAACGTACAATTTGCTGCCGTCCTGTGCCTTTTATGGTTGTTGATGTTGTTGATTGAAAAATATAATTTGTCTTGATCTAGGTTTTGATAAGAACTATGAGAATATTTTATGGTATTAATTTAACAATAATCAATTATCAGTTTACCTCTTTAAAAAATTCACTTGGTAAGTATTGTGCATCTTTTAGCTGTTTTACTGCTACTAAACATGGTTGTCGTTTCTTCTCAAGAAATTCCCAATCTCTATTACCATCCAACCATTTAGCTAAATAAACAACACCAAAACCTCCTTCCCCAATTTTCTCGAAGTTAGCAAGTCTATTATAAGGAATCCATTCAAGGAAAGGATCATGCCAATTACTTGCGGAGCGTATGGTTTCCTTAATAAGATCATCAATTACTTTATTACCGCTTGACCAGCCTTGAGTATATATCTCTGGATCACATAATTTACACCAGGTATTGCTTCTACTTGTTTGACCACAATTTATACAAACGCCGCCTAAATTAAATTGACTATTCTTTGCTTTTATAGAACTTTTTTGTTCACTCAATGACAATTTCTCCAGTGTCATAATTTCTATTTAAAAAAAATGAATGAATCGATGGAATTGTTATCAATATATTATAGTTGCTATATTTACCTTCAACTTCATCATCATTCCTTTCCGGATTCTTTCCTTTATTTGAATCTTTTAAAATAATTAGTAACAAAATCAACAATAATAGAAACTTTTAGTTAATGCTCACCTTTATTTGAATCGATGCCTTCAGTTGGTAAAGTAATATCAAGGCCAGTAACATCATCTAATATTCTGCTTATGTGATATGCCAGTGGATGTGTCTCTCGCCTCGGCTGCGAATTATTGCTATTACTACCGATATTATCATCTTGGTTATTTAATTTTTTACCGTTATAAACTTTACACACTTTAACACGGGAAAAGTCAAAGAGCTCTTCAATAGTTGGTCTTTTAGATGGGTCACCATCCCAGCATCTTTGCATAATCCGTGCATAATCATCCGGCATATCTGGCAAAATCGGCGGTCTCAACCCTTTTTCACATATATCTACAACCAAATTAGAGTCATGTGCCCTATCATCAAATGGTGGATAGCCGGAAAATAACTCCCACATCAACATTCCGATACTATAAATATCCGATTCTTTTGTCTTCTTGTTCAACTTTCGAAGTACCTCAGGTGCAATGTACGGTATGATTCCGTATACTTTGTTAAATGATTTATCGTCAACTGGCCCACATAATCCAAAATCTGTGACACGACAACACTTTCCTTGTACCAATATATTTCCGCTATGTAAGTCACAATGTACTAAATTTTTTTCGTGTATAACAGATAGTGATCCGCATAAGTCTTGAAACATTGTAATTCTATCATCTAAATTTAAATTTGGATGATTATTTTTTAAATAATCTCTTAAACTTCCTTCTTGAGTATGTGCTAACACCATTGCATAATTTCCGTTATGTGGAAGTTTTGTCATGCCGTAGAATGGGACAATTATCTGCGATCTGAGTTTACAGAAATTCAATGCCTAAGTTCATGTAAAAAAAAAAATAAATGGATTGATTAACTATCCATGAAAACATGTAAAATTTTCACATCATAGCGATAACCTTGATATGATGAGGATACTATTTTTATTGTTACACTAACAAACCTGGTCAAAAAATTCAGATCCCAATTCATTAGAATTATTTAATGATTTTAACACTACTTCCTGAATTCCAAAGTAGGTAACTTTTCTTGTGTTTTCATTATAATCTTCGATACACCCTCTTTTCCATGTAGCAATGTAAATTGTACTAAATCCACCACTTGTTAAGGTTCGTACGTCGGTAAATTGTTCAAATGGAATCCATTCCATAATGAGATTTGGTAACGATGAGATCTTTTGACATCGTCGGATAAATTCATCAACAATTTTATTCCCCGAAGTCCAACTGTCATGAAGACCTTGTAAATACAACCCGATACAATTTTCACAAAATCTATCCGAATATCTTATAGAGTTACATTTATTACATTTTACTGGTATACCGATTTTATAAAGTGCATTGACAAATTCAAAATTATAGATGGATTTTTCTTTGCAATATATTTTTTCATCTTCCAAGAGACTTTTATTCTTATCCACTAGGCTACCAAAGAGATCTTTATAATTGTTTCTAGGCGCATTTGCCATAATATAATGGTTTATTTCATCAAAAATTTTCAATACGAACTCCTTTCTGTCATATGATACTAATTTATCAAGTGACATTTTTGCTTGTTTACTAAAGTGAAATTTTTTTGAATTTTAATTATTCTGTGAATAGGGAATTCATATGAAAAATCAATCATTCACTCCTTTCCTCTTTTATAAGCCGGGTTGAAATTTTGTGATAGCTAACACAAATTAAATTGATACCTCTAATTTACTTCTAATTTAAGTGGTTTCTGTGAAATGAAATAAGGTAACAGATAAAAATTAAATATAATTAGTTTTCTTATAGTCTGAATTCTCGAGATAAATATTTAAAGTGCATGTGATGTATTTTATCAGTAATTATATTTGCACAACTAATTTATTTACAAGACTATAAAAAGAAATTTATTTATCATAATCATTTCTTGTGATCAACTTTTTGTTTTATAAAGAGTTCTATTTCTTTAAAAATAAATGAAACATAGTATTTTTGATATAATAAATGTACAAAAATTAACGGAATATTGTTCGGAACATAACGGAATTTTAATTCCATGATCTACAATAAGTAATGCAATCTAAAATGTTAAATTCAAAAATTAATTATCATGTACGGTAAATCCAAAATAACTAAGATCCGTAATATGTTACACACATTTCTACAGGTTCTTAATTTTTAGAAACTTTCTTATTATTATTTCTTTTTTTTATGTACGCACAAAGGGGCCAGTTAAAATTTATGTTTTATTATGATTCATTGGAAAAAAGTTTTACATTGAAAAATCATTTTGGTTAAAATTACACACACCAATACACCCAAATAAATCTAAAATTGAACATCACCAAGAGTCCTAGAGATACCGCAACACTAGGGACACTCGCGGAAAAGAGTGTCCAGACTCGTACATTTACTTTTTGCATATAAAATGTTTTTTGCATTTCGCATTTTTTGCACAATTCAACAATTTATAGGGATCATAACATAATGCCTCTCTTATTAAAATCGAGATTTCTGCCAGGAAGGAACTCTTTACCATTTTCATAAAACTTTGCATACATTCTAATATATCAATTACTGTAACTTTAGTTGTAATATATAATGAACACAATAATTTTATTAATTTTATTGTTTAAAATTATAGAAATTTATAGTAATTATAAATTATTTTAAAAGTAAATTTATTTTCCAAAATCTATTTTACAATTTTAAACTTAATTACTATCTTCAATTGCAATAAATTGCAATTCCAAAATTGCAGTATTTTTTTAACCAAAAATTAATCTTAAAATAATTTATAATAATTTGTTTATTTTATTTCACTGTGCTTTATTTCGTATTGTTATAAAATTATGCAAATACATTTTATATTTTTTTAAATCAATAAACAAATTCTATTTATTTTTTCAAAAAGAAATTTTGATTTTTTAATGACAATTTAAAATTTAAACAACTCTATACTATTTATAATTAATTTCTACAAATATAAAATATTAATGAAAATTGCTAAAATTCACTAGTGGTAATGGTCATCATATCAGTATTATGATGTACTTTTAGCTGGAATTGAAAATTTAATAAAATAGTGCCAGCATTATATAATAAATTTATCACTGGTAACTATCACTACTAACAATATTTAGTAATACTTAATATTAATTATAAATTTTAAATTACAAAATATAATTCTAAAAAAAATAATATAAATTCTAATTTTAAATAAATTCTTAAAATTTGGAAATAATAAAACAAATTGAAAATTAATATTATTATATAGTAATTAAATGAAATTTTAAATAAGAAATTTAAAATAACTATTAAAAATAAAAACTTTACAAAATCAAACTACTTAACTGTAGTTATTTAATTAAAAGAAATATATTAATTTTTTTTTTATTATGTGCATTTTATTAATTAAAAAGTATAGAATAAATACAAAGAACTACTAAATACCTAAATTACTGGTACAAGGACAAACTAATAAAACCACCTGTCACTTCAAAGAAACCCATATGTGCAGTATCATTTGAATAGTAGCTAAACAGGTAGTTACATGTAATAATACAATTATTCTTAGCTGTCTACAGCCCTGTTATCAATGCAAGTATTCAGTTCTAATATAACTAGTAATACTATATATTAATAATAATTAAGCAGATACAGTCGTCCCCTCTATAGTCACCCCCTATATAAGAACACCCTCTATTTAGTCATATCATTGTCAAATCCCAATTTTTTAAATATTAAAACGCCCCCTTTGTGCTCACAAAACGATTATAGTCACTATCACACCAATTGTTAGTCCCAATATAATAATTAACATATGAAAATTTCCCTTATATAGTCATATCACATGATTAAAAATGTATTCAGAAAATATATTACGCATTTTAAAATAAATTTTCCTTTTAAGCTGATAATCATCACATGTTTTGAACTTTTTTTTTTACAATTTTTTTATTTAAAAAATGTAAGTTATTTTCAATTTCAAATTTTTTTCATCACATAAATTCATCCTTTTACAAAAACTATCTTTTTTCCATTTTATAATGCCACCTATACGTTTACAAAAAGCAAAGAGAATTCGTTCTGCCATTAGTAATGAAATAAAAAAAGAAATATGTGAATATATAATGGCAAATAGTAGTGTCAAACAAGGAGAAGTTGCACTTTTCTTTAATACAAAATATAATGAATTAAATATTGATAGATCAACTGTATCAAAAATATGCCAGAATCGTGAAAAGTGGATGGCAGTTCTTTCAACATCTCAGACTGCATGTACATTCCGATATCATTCAGTTCAGTTTCCAGAACTTGATAAGGCTTTGCAAATTTGGACAGCACAAGTAGTGACTGCTGGACTTCCTTTAACTGATATGATTTTACAGCAAAAAGGAATGGAACTTGCACAAATGTTGAATATTGGAGAAAGTCAAATAAAATTTACTAATGGTTGGGTGTACAGATTTAAAAAACGGAATGGACTTCAAAGAATTAAGTTTTTAGGTGAGGCTAATAGTGCCCCTCTAAAACTCTTCCAGAAGAACGTGCACGTCTATATGCACTTTTAGCTAAGTATGACAAGGAAGACATTTATAATGCAGATGAAACTGAGCTTTTTTTCCAAATAAAGCCAAACCAAACATTAAGTACTGGTGCAGTTGCAGGGTGTAAAATGGTAATTTTTATTGCAATAAATTTTTTGTTAAAATTACTGCTGTTAAATGTTTTTTATTTCACAATTTTTAACAAAAAAAATATTTTCTGTAGGACAAAAGCCGAGTTTCTGTTCTATTTTGTGCTAATGCCACAGGATCTCATAAAATTCGTCCTTTGGTAATTGGCAAATCATTAAACCCGTGATGTTTAAAAATCTCAATAAGTCAACTCTTCCAGTTATTTATCAAGCCAATTCCAAGGCATGGATGAGATCTGATATTTTCATTGAATGGCTTAAGCATCTTGACTATTACTTTCGCACAATGGATAGAAAAGTTTTACTTCTTATTGATAATGCAGGCTCTCATTTTAATCCAAAAAGATTTAAAAAAGATGATGATATAGATGATGATGAGATATCAGAATTTGCTGATGAACAAGAATCTAAAAAACAAAAGAAAAAAGAAAAACCTGCCATTGATCTTACTAATATTGAGCTTATTTATCTTCCACCAAATACAACTGCTCATCTCCAACCTATGGATGCAGGTATTATCCGTAGTTTTAAAGCTAAATATAAACAAGAATTTTGTAGACATTTGATT
>JADRCO010001525.1:0-18751 GCA_021464525.1 Rhizophagus sp. LPA8_4_AMF | reverse complement strand
TTGCCTGTCTCTTTAATTTCATTAAACTGATTGTATGGTATCCATTCAAGCACTACATCATCGTTATTGATTTTTAATTGACTTTCTTGAATGAAAGCATCAATTTTTTCATTTCCACTAATCCAATTTGCCAAGTTTATAGTATAATTTTGAACCAAAATATAATCTCCTGTATCTGGATTTTGAGATATTCCATACAATACTTGAAATGCTTCATGTTTTGTTGAATATTTTTTAGCCTAAATATAAATTAAAAAAAATTGTAAATATATTAGTTAAAGTATATAAATATTTGAAGAAATTTTATACCTCATTTATTAAAAAATCAATGGATTCTTGTGAATTATGTAAACATTTTAAAGCAACTTTTTTATTTGAGTCTCTTGTATAATAGCTTGATGTATCCTTTTTGTATAATGGACCGTCCTTCCATTTTGCTGAATATACTGTTATAAGGCCATTTTTGCCTGTCTCTTTAATTTCATATAACTGATTGTATGGTATCCATTCAAGTACTATATTGTCATAGTTATTAATTTTTAATTGCCTTTCTTGAATGAAATCATCAATATTTTTATTTCCACTGGTCCAATTTGTAACTAAATATTTCAGAATATTATTTCTGGTCAAGGGTATATTTTGAGAAAACATTGTTTTCGAAAGTTCAAATTTTTCTTCAAATAAAAATCTTATTTATAATAAACTATATAGTACAGGTAACGGGTAACACAAATTTGCATGTTTTCATGGAACCTTTTGGAAGGTTTTGGAAAAATTACGTACCTTAGTTCGTACGATTCAAAGATTGTCAAGATCTGACTCAGTTATTTCCTTTCTAAGGTAATGGTTATTGATAGGGTCATTTGGGCTGTACAGATAGTTCTTATTTGGGATGGTTCAGGGGTATCACGAGTTAGGGCTGAACAAGTATTAATTTAGTTAGATTAGTACGACATGGTAATTTCAGTCCACCTAGGATATTTACATTTTTTAATTGTACTTGGTGTACCGTTTATGGTTGATTGCCCTATCTGGTTTGTTTGTGTTTATTCGGTAATGGTATTCATCTAGATCTTAAATTCGGATGGTCGATTTAAGCTAGGTTAGATAGGAAAGTATCTTGTGCATATATAGTTTTTGTACTTGATTTTCTTATCTCTTAATAAAGTTGTTGTTATGCGTTTAAAAAAAAAAAGTAATATTTCGATGTCGATCATGTCAAAAATTATTCGAGACAAAATTTTTTCTGGCATGCAAATTCTTTTTTTAATATTTATTGGATGATAAATACTTATTATATGTGCTTATGAGTTAAAAAAAGGCTCTAACTTTGGAGTGTTCTCTGGCCTCCTCGGCTTGAGTCAAAACATTTCATTTATATGAAAATATTATTTATATTGATTATTTTTCATCAATAATTAAATGTTTATACTCTAACTCTAGACAATTAAATAAAGTATTATAATGTATAAAGTTTCCATAATCTTATTATTTTATAATATTATGTGGTTGATTTTATGAAATTTTTTTAATTAACTTACATTTTTTAGATCTTGGGCACTATTAAATTAAAATTAGTATAAGGAATTGAAAATAATTTAACAAAGGTTAGCAATATTTTCGAATTCTTTATCAACTTGGTTTACTATTTACCGTGTACATAACTTATTAAAATTTTTATAAACATGAGCGTGAATCTGATATTATAAAACATAAAAAAAATGATTGACCGAATGTCTTATCATATCGATTCAATCATTTTAAAGATGGAAAAAAGAAAAATTTATTTTGGCATTTCTATTAGTCAAAGTGACTAAAATTGTTAAAAAAAATTTTTGTTAATTTCCTTATCAATACAATTATTAGTGTAAGAGAATTCAAGTGTCTCCCAGCTGTTCTTCTTTTTTAATAATAGAAAAAGGTTTTGTATAATCTGTTTAAAGAATTATCATTATTCGTTATACTACTTCATTATAAATCTGTACATCAATGATTAAAATATTTTGAATATTTTGAATTTTATGATTTTATGGTATCATTTCCCGCATAAGAGTATTGGTATCTGTACGATAACTGCGAGAAAATCTTTTACATATTTGACAATACCAGACTTTAAACATATAGTAATTTCAATAATCTATTGCTCTATATTTCTATTCTATTAAAGTTAGATTTTATTTGATCATAATAAATACAAGTTAGCCATATAAAATTTGGGTTTTATGTATGGAGTAAATTTTTGTATGATACGACATTCCTTAATTAATTTCTGTACGTTTAGCGGGCGTTTTATTTAGTTTCTCAATTGGTTTCGTTTCACAATTCGGTTTCACAAAATGATATACGAACAACTCGAAATTATGAAAATTATGTATATAAAAAAAATTATAAACTTTCTTCTAAATAATTAATATACAGTATATTTTTTATTGGCAGTTTATTTAATAATTATAATAAAAAATATTGGATAAAAATAAGCAACAAACTAAAAAAAAAAAGTTATTCATGCAATTTATGACTATCCTACATGCTTTAAACCATAATTGACTTTGCAGAAACCTGGTGATTTTGGTTCTAGTCAATTTATGTAGAACAATGTTGATCAATATCACGAATGTATTTACTGAATAAAAATAAAAATAAAAAGTCCGAGATTAAACCCGGGATAAAACTCGGTTCATTTCCCCCCAGATTTATCCATATTTTGGTGTTTAATCCCAGATCAACCTATATTTTATCTCGTTAAACTTTACTGGCGATTATATCATCTATTTATTCGCACAATATATTTTATTAATAATTTTTAATGAAAATAATTAATAAAAATTAATAATTTATTATTTTAATTTATTAAGTAATTTAATCTTTTTTTTTTAATGTACAGTACGTGTGACTTTATTTAACGATAAATTCATATGTCATACAAATACCATCCAAAAAATTGTATTCACCCACCCAATCAGCAGATGTGTACATTAAAATAGTTATTTAATCTTTATATAATTTTTTTTTTTAAGGTTTTTATTTTCTACGCACTTGCATAAATTGTAGAGTGCATATATTATATATAAATTTTTTGACTTTGAATATTTTACGCACTGATAAAAAAATTTAAATAATTTTCTAATAATAAAACAATGCATATGTATTTCTGTACGCATCCCTTTTATTATATAAAAAAATTATATTTCTATTAATTAAAAATATATGCTGAAAAAGTATCAAAGATTAGCTCATATTATTAAAATACTAAAAATATATGTTAAAATGCAAACAGGGACCAAAGGGATCCATTAAATTATTCTTTCCATTTGGATTTGAAGGATATGTCCTACATTATTGCATAGACTACATTTATTTTGTTGATTTTTTCTTCTACAAATACCTTCATTAGGTTTAGATGATCCTTCTAAAGGATTTTGTATCTTGCAACTCCCGGAGGTCTTCCTTTAGGCCATTTAATTATGGGATTTCCAAGTTGTTCAGCATTCTTCTGATCAAGTTCTAAATTAATCAAATCGATTGTTTAATGATCCAAGTTGCACCAACTCTTGCTTCATGATTTTTCTTGGTAATATAATCCTCAAGTAATGTAACAAAAGATTCATCACAAGTTTTGCAAGCAACCCGACTTGCTTGTTTAGATAAACCTTGAATACTCACTTTTGCTTACTAAGAGTTATTGCTATTCAAAATGGAATTATCATTTATTGAATTAAGAAAATCAGGGGGATTGTTAGATTCTAAATATTAAACTTTGAAGCAGGGCAGAATGGACGACTTTTAAGATCTGGAGGAATTTCAACAGCCACCGTGGATTAAGGAATCCAATATGAAATTGAGCTTGAGATGCTCGAAACATTACACAAAAATAATGCCTACAAATGGTATCACAATTAATTAGAGACATGCATGAACGCCATACCAACTTCCAATTTCAGAGTTTCATTGAAGGAACCACCATTATCTTCATCATCAGAGTCACCATCATTAGGAATATTTTCAATAAAATCACTATCAAAAGCCTCATCGAAAATTTCATCATCACTTGACATGAATTCGGAGTCACTCATTTTAGTTGTAATAAAATATATAAGTGGGAGAAAGAAGTTGAGAGGAAAGAGAGAGAAAAAGATGATAATATAATATTCAGCACGTGATCAATAAAAAAGTCTAATTTAGACGCTTATCAAAAAAAAAGTTACGTATGAGATAACTATGATGTATTTGTTAAATAATTTTTAAAATATATTTTCATACCCATGCATATCAGAATTATTAATTTTTTATATTCTAATGGAGTTCATGATACTATTTTTGGTCTCATTCATTTATTATTTTTAGTGCAAGCTCATAATCATCTTCAAAATTGGTTGTCCAGATGAAATTTCCCACATAAGCATGCCAATACTATAAATGCCAATGCAAAAGTAGTTTCTTTTCCACAAATAATTTCAGGTGCTATAAAAGAAAGATTTCCATATATCCAAATTTCGACTACCCCAAATAACCAGGAAACGGAGAAGAGTAAGGTGTCGGGGAGAGAAAGCAGTTCAATCCACTTCATCATCGAATGACCAAATGACTACAGAAGTCAAAAATCCAAGTGAGACGGAAGTAGTGCAAATAGTGGAAAAGTTTCGACATGGAGTTCTGAACGTAGAAGCGGACGAATTTAAACCGAGACCGACTTTGGAATTGAAAAAAGATAATTTGGAACCAGACGAGGTGGTGAAAGTAATCAAAGAAACCCGATCTTCAATCAATACATCCATTGATAGGTAAAAGAATAGAAGTGAAAGTACAAATACTTCATTACAGCCTTTAACGGACACGATTGAGGAATATAGAAGTATGTGCGGAAAATCTTCGAAAGGAATCGGAAGTGAAACCTCACAAAAAGCGCGGTAATTATAATCATTTTAGGGGAAGAAAGAAATTCCAATTGAATAATAATTGGAATTACAGACGAAACTAAGCTCGCGATGAAAAGATGATATTTTGGAATTTGGACTGGATCTTGAACTTTGAACCAACGTACTCCAGCACAGCATATGCACGCTGGAAGTCAAACGCTTTTATTAGCTTAGAGTTTAAAAAATTAGATTTAGTTTAGATTTTTTAAGATATTAATTTTTTTATTTTGTAGATTTTTTTGAGTTATTTTACGTGGGAACGAGGACACGATTTGGTCAATATGGAAGGCACAGCTGGACACGCGCACCTGTTTCCAAAGAACGGGAATAGCCAAAATTTTTATTTCTATTTTTATTTTTAATTAAATCTTTAGTTTATAGGATATATAGTTTTTTTATATATTTTTCAAATGTTGTAACGTCTTTGGGGACATTTTTTAGATAGGTCTTTTAGTTATAGTGTTATTATTATTTAATGTAATTTTACCTCAAAATATTTTTGACAATTATGTAATCTATGTATGCAATATGCACAGATGTAAATAATTAATAAAAATGCGTTACTAAAAAAAACAAGAAAGATTTTTATATATTCTATTTAGGTTTATCAGCTGGTCCACAAAATCCAAGATCACTTTGAATTCCATATCGAATTTTTGTGGATCTACGCCAAAAATACCGCAAGGTATTTGGAAAATATTAGAATTATCCAAATTTCCACATATTTCCACAATATTCGATGTGGATTGATTTAAGTGGAAAAATTTCTGATGATGTTTCTAGAGCAGATATCTGTGAATTACTTTTTCTTTATGAATTCTGGAAGTTGAATTACGTAAATCCGGAGATGGCGTCACATGAGGAGAGAAATTCACGTGATAGATAGTGCGTAGTCATATACTGTATAGTCCTTCATTTCGCTCCGGACAATATTATTCATAATTGAAAATTTTAAACAAGAAAATTTATTCATATTACATATTATCGTTCATTCGCATCAAGTTCGATTATAATAAACATTTTCAAATATTTTTTGTCTACCACAACTTGACGGAATTACATAAAGCTCTGTCATCACGTAAATTTAGAAGTTTTTATCATCATTGGTATTTCGCCAATTTTCAAATTTAGTAGAAAAATCACTATTTGATCCGATAATGCAAAATAAATGGCTTTATATCTAAATAGCTTTATATCTTACATAAAAACAAATTTAAATCCTTTAATTTCGAGAAAAAAATATTTCATTTTTATCATTACTATTAATTTACATATTACTGCAATATATTTCAAATAGCTACTTCAATCCGAATCCTAGACAAAATAAAGAAGCTTAATTTTTTGTCCTTTTTCTTTTTCTTCTCTAATAGAAAGGATCATTATAAATCCGCTAGATCCTGACATTAATGTAAATGTTAAATCTTGTGATAAGTTATTGTTCGTTATGATGGCATTTGATGTTGAGTTAGCTTTAGGTGGTGATCCCGGTGTTGATATTATCTACGGTGAAGGTCCCGTAATTACATCGCTAAAGATAAAAGATAAATCAATTAAAATCAAAAAATTGAGAAATATACTACGACATTAATATTTCATTGGAAATTCTAATTACGAAGGTATTGTAGGTAAGAAAATTTAAGTAATTTATGTGATTAATATCGCTCAATATAATTTTGAACAAAAAACACAGATAATGGATGTCATTCGAAGAATTCTCTTTATATATTGCCTTTCGTTCTTTCGTTTAAAATTGGTCGGTGTAATTAGTTATTATAGAAAATTAGTAAATATTATAACCCAAAATATTAGAGTAGTAGTCATTTAGTATAGATTAAAATTTATCAAATCACGCTTAATTCCCAAATTGATTTAAATTTCTGATCTAGAATTTACTTTACAAGTAAATTAATTAAAAATTAAAAAATTAAAAAATTTATTTTTTTCTATAATAAATAAATTAAAATAATTATTTTTTTTAATCTCATAGTTCATTAAATAGGTTATTAAAATAATTAAAAAAATATATATTAAAATATGTTCTTAAATATTATTAATTTCATAAATTATTTAAATTTTTTTTTTTTTTTTTTATTTTGTAATTTACAATTATAAATTAAATACATTAAGAAATTTCGTGTAAAAAACTACGAAATTCTTTCATTACTTTTTGATCCATTTAGTTTTTGATGATTTTCCATGTTTCGTATAATCTGAAATTAACGGATTTGGAGCATAGAGATCAATAGTATCTGAAAAAATCGATAAGATAATAAATATTAAAGTTTTAATATAATTTTTATAAAATTTATCTTTTAAAATTAATTTTATAAATAAATTTCTTACTTCTAACACATACTGGACCTCCTCCATAAACATGTTCAAAATAACTCCAAACTCTTTCATTTATTCCTCGATAATTGATTCCTAAAAAAAATATTATATATATATATTTAACGTAAAGAATACAGATCGTTTTTAATTAAAAATAATGCGAAAAACTAACCTCTCTTCATTCCGGCCTTTGGACTTCCATCCTCATTAAGAAAATGATAATTATCAATTGGTCCAGGTGGAGGCCCTATTTTAATATAAAATAATAATTAGTATTTAGTAAATATAATTAGTATTAAAATAAATTAGTTAATAATATTATTAATATTTACCTCCGGATTTAAAATAATGCCAACTTATAAGCCATGGGGCACTTATTAAAAACCAATATTCTCCACGCTTTATTGAATTAGTATCAATCTTCTTAATGTCTTCATCCTCTTTTCGGCGCCTTTGTTCTAACATTTTTTCCTCCTGCTGCTTAAGATCAAAAAATATTAATTAATGATACCACACATTAAGAATAATATTATTAATATTATTTAAAAACTATAAATATACCTCGCAAAAGGTGCACCCCGATATAGCATTATCAGTTGAATGAAAGGGAAGACTGCCGTCCGTACCATACTTATTAACAAATGTAGTATAAACGCTAAATGGTACTTTAACCACCAAGTCACGTATATTTGGGTAACGCCTTGTATTTACACCTAAAATTCAATTAATTAAATTAGATACGCGAAAAATAGGTTTAAGAATATTAACACAAAAGATTAATTATCGATAAAATACTAACTTCCATGCGGACATATGAAATCATAATTGGTTATTGGGCCAGGCTATTATTAAAAAACTTAGCTTATTTAGTTATTTAATAAAAAAAAATGCACAAAAGACAAATATTGATTTACCTCCGTCATAAATTGCCATCTATTAAACCATAATCGCGAAATGAAATAACAAGTTTCTGCTGTAGACTAGTTACAACATAACGAAAGATACATTAGTTGTCGGAAAATATTGAAACTACTCAAAAAAACACTCGAAGAATAATATACTAACATCTCCGTTAATCTTTGATGATATTTCTGCCCGTTCGCGATCTTTCTCTGAACTTTTTTTGTGATATAACAAAACGAATGCTTCCAACCGAGATATATCTGCTTCAGATTTTCTAGTAACAAACTGATTAAATATATTAATTAATAACAGAATTAATTGATAAATAATAATCATAAATTTATTATTTTAAAACGTACAGTATCATCATATTCATACCAATTTTTATCAATTGGGTTTTTTACATAGGCAATATAATGTCCGCCTAAAACAAAAAGAAGAAAAATAAACGATTTTAATTAATTGATTGATTGATCGATCGATTGATTGATAATAATAAATACTCCATTTCGTACTTCCTAATACGCCACGATGATGAATAAGGCCATATAAATCATATTTTGTTATGTTTAACGTATCTGCAAGTTCAGGATTTCCTTTTTCGTTAGTTAAATCTTTACAATATGGTCTCATGTCTAAATCTTCCATTGGAAATTGAACATGCGTTGCGATTTTCGATAAAAAACAAGATTCATAGCGAAATCGCTTGAGTTGTATACATAACGTCTATGAAAATAAAGTTTGTAAATATCAAAAATAAAGATTAGTTAAAATATTTAATGTAAAAACAAAAAATAAAAACCTCTGGTAATCGCGTAATTCTTAATCTCTTTTGACAATCTTTTAAAGATTCGCATTTATTGCAATTGTATCTGTCTTCACCAGTCAAATTCTCAGTTGCACAAAACGAAGACAAACAATCCTGAAGTCTAACAACTCGACTATTCATTCTAAGTTGAAATGCGAATATTAGATAAATCGTAATTTAAAACTTTTTTTCAAAATCGCGAATAAAAATATTTCGTAAACGCAGCACACCCTAACCATCCAGCCAGAGAACCCATAACAGAACTAGAACCAGATGATGATGATGATGAATTCTCTAAAAATTTTTCTGACGATTTTAACTTAAATTTTTTATCGATTTGAATTTGCAAATCATAAAAATTTTCTTCCTTTAAATATTCCTAAAATGAAAGAATTCTATTAATAGACGAAGATTATTATTATATTATATTTCTAACTATTATATTAGATCATGATTAAATCACAATTTAAATTAAAATTAAAAATCACCTTTTTACAATGTAAACATTTGATTCTACTTTCAAGAGTTCCCTGGAAAATTTGACTGACAATACTGTTACGTGTAGATTGACGCTTCTGAATTCTGTCTATTGTTGAAGTTTTCGTTGTCGTTGATGAAGTCGAAGAAATAGTCTCATATACTTTATGACTATTATTTGAACAGGTACTAGTTGATATTGACGGATTCATATATATGCATTCTCCATTTTTCGATACTTTACCAGGCATAAATTGCGGATATGGAAGTTCTTCATGAAGTATATCCAGTACACAACGAAGAAATTCCATAGAATCCTATAATTAATTAAATATCCATTGAAAATTGTGAAAATCATTCAATATATAAAATCGTAATTTATCTCACTTGTTGTCCATGACCTCGGAACACATCATTATCATTATGTTTTCTTATCTCATTCAACAATTGGACTGGTACAAATATCGGGCTAAAAAAAATCTTTATGTTAGAAATTTAAAATAAATTAACTATTTTTTTTTTATTTTTAGAATAATAACCTGGTCCCATTCCACATTGCTTTCACAAATTGACTGACATATTCCACCAATTTATGATTAGGTTGTTTAGAAATATATGGAATACGTGGTACATAAGCGTCACAATAATTAAAAAAATCTGCCAAAGCAGGCCTAGAAAGAAGGAAAAAAAATTTAATACATTATAAATTAAATATAAACTGGATAAACAAATTACATACGTATTTGACAAACATTGTAGAGCTGCACTTTTGTTAAATGAATTGGAAATAAATTGTGTAAATTAAATATGTAAATATAAATTTAACAATATGAGATAAATAATTAAAAATTTCGCTCACTTTGCATAACACGTATTTCCTAGGTTCTTCAATCCAACTAGGCCTATATGAACATTTAAATTTTTTTTAATTCTATTCTTGACTAATTAATATAATTGAAAAAAATAATTACAGATACCTGGAACATCAATCGATATTTGATCAATCGATATTTGTGACTTGTTTCGTTTCATTTGCTACTGACGATAAGAGATTTCTTTAATATACAAATAAAAATTTCGAGATCACAATGTGCAAAAAAAAATTAATAATAACTACCAGATATCTTATAACAGTTTTTAAATAAGTACGTGTTTCCGATGTTAAAACGTTATTATCTCCGAATGGATTCAACTCGGATGAACAAGCATGACAACATATCTTAAGTGTATGTGGGTTAACGAAAATTGAATGACATGAATCATCTCGATTTTCCTATTTTAGATTAAACTAATTTAGTAAATTCAATGATTAAAAAAAGAATTACTGATAAGATCATTAAGATTAAATAATACCTTGTCAAAATGATTACGCATATGCGATTTCGAGCTAGTAGAACACACAACTGCCCGACATCGATTCTAATAAAAATGAAAAGATTTAAAGTTTACTTATTAATACATAAATAGCGTATTACACAAAAATATTTCCGGTTGAACTATATTGAATGAACCTACATGCAGACAAATCCAAAGTCTTGGAGCTCTAGTCTCGCAGATATCGCAATGAAGCGAAGAATTAGTAATTTGCTTCTACATTTATTAAGATAAAGATAAGATTAGAATTATACGAAAATATATTTGGAAACATAGTAAAGTTTGATAAAAAAAAAAATCAAATGAACCTTAAATGAAGAAGATTCAATTTTAGCTAGCGGGGAGTCTTTTTTTATTATTTTATGGATGTGTGGACAGTTAACTTGAGTAGGTACACGTTCTGAGGTTTTTGTACGCATTACTAAAATAAGATTTTTAAAAAAAAGATCGTAAAATATCAAAGCGAATAAATTAAGTTTGATAGAATATTCATTGTTTTCATTATATTAATTAGCATTCATGCAAATCATTTGACTGTCAAATGACATTATACTCCTGAAGGATGCGCAGACGATGAGTAATCAATCATCACTCGTGAAAATTTACAGATTAGAAATTTTTTGATAAATGGCAAGTTCTTATTCGCTGTTAATCGTAGCACCAACATAAAGTTTTATCTATATATGCATCAAAAAAATATTTTTCCTTTTGAAAAAAATATTTTTCGATTTTTCTTCCTAAAAATCGATTTATTTATTTAACCATTAACTATGGCAAATCAAAAAGCTATTGTTAAGTCTATCCTTTCTGGTGATACGTTGATTCTTCGTGGAAGACCCTCTAGCAACCAGCCTCCACCTGAGAGACAATTAAACTTGGCTTATATTCAGGCTCCGAGACTCGGAAATCAAAAAAAGGAGGACGAGGTAAATTAAAATTATCGGATAAATTTTTGATTTGCTATAGAGATCTAGATTTTAAAATCGACATTTAATTAGACTATAATCAGGAATTTAAAAATTAGCTGAAATAATTTCTATGAAGAAATTAAAGAAAATTTTGTTCACGTGATTTTCTTGTAGCCTTTCGCATTTGAAGCTCGTGAATTTCTCCGTAGTTTCCTGGTTGGTAAAGAAGTTGCGTTTCGTGTAGACTATAATATCCCAACCACCGGAAGAGAATATGGAACTATATTTTACGGTACTGAAAATGTCACTCAAATGGTAATTAAAGAGGGATGGGCTAAAGTTCGAGAAGATGGAAGAAAGAATAAGGAAGAAAGTAGGGGGGAGGAAATTGAAGCGCTTATTGCTTTGGAGTCTGATGCCAAATCTGCCGGTAAAGGTATCTGGCAAACTCAAGATCAGGAGGTACTTTAACATTATCAAATTTTAGAAGTGGTTTAAATTTGTTACATGAGTAATATTAATAATTATAATTTGTTCTTATCGCACGAAGAATTCGCGCAAAGTTAATTATACTTTACAAGAAGAACCGAGAGAATATTTGGATAAATATAAAGGATTAGTTGTCGAAGGTAGATGATTTATTTTAATAAATGCAATACGAAATAAAAAATTTTTTTGATTGCTAATTCAAACTCTCTTAAATAGGCATTATTGAACAGGTTCGAGATGGATCAAGTTTGCGCGTTTTATTCATTCCTCCCTCTCCTGCGCCACAACAATATCTGAATATAAACATTTCTGGAATAAAAGCTCCAATTGTTCGTAAAGATGTACCGGATGTTGAAGATTTGATTGAACCATTTGGAGAAGAAGCCAAATATTTCGTTGAAACTAGAATATTGCAAAGAAATGTTAAAGTGATACTGGAAGGTTTATCAGGAAATCAAGCTTTCTTTGCTTCGATTTTACATCCTGCTGGTAATATAGCGGAAGCTTTATTAACGAGCGGTTTAGTCAAAGTTGCTGATCGAAGTATCACTATGGTTACTGATGGTCCTACTAAATTACGCGCTGCTGAAAAGTAAGTTTTATTATTTTAGTTATTCTTATCACGTCGGTTTATTAACAATTTTTTTAAATTTAGCATTGCTAAAGAAAAGCAATTGCGACTTTGGCAAGGACATGTTGCAAGGAACAGAGCAGGCGGTGATGATCATGAATTTGAAGCTACTGTATGTAAAATTATTAATCAAGGACGATTATAATTGAAAAAAAAAAAAAAATAATGAATAATATTTTTTATTTAGGTGATGCGTATAATTTCCGGTGATACTATTTCTGTAAAGCATAATCGAACGGGAGTTGAAAGAAAATTGCAATTATCGAGCGTTCGTCAGCCAAAGTATGTAAAATATAATTTCATCATTATATTTTCTTTCCAAAACAATAAGACATTTAAATTATTCTTTATTTATAATAGACCTAAAGATCCAAAATTGCCGGAATATAACTTTGACGCTAAAGAACTTTTACGGAAGAAATTAATCGGTAAAACTGTAAGTAATAATATAACTTCGATTGTATAGAAATTAAATAAGATGTAATAATTTCTTTCATTGTATTTAAAGGTTAAAGTGATCATTGATTATAGTAAACCTGCGACAGATGGATTTGAAGCAAAAGATTGCGCTACAATTAAACTCGGAGAATTGTAATCAATGATGATAATTATTTATTGGTGATTTCGATTTATAATAAACGTGTTAAATAATTTTTATCTTTATTTAGTAACGCAGCGGAGGTTTTGCTAGAACGCGGTTTAGCACATATTATACGCCATAGGCGAGATGATGAGGATCGATCCAGCTTTTATGATCAACTTATGATTGCAGAACAAAAGTAATTAGATGTATTTCTTTTTGTTATCAAATTTTTTTTTTTTTTTTTTGGAACAATACAATACTGACACAAATTCATTATTTAGAGCGCAAAATAATGCTAAGGGAATACATAGTCCCAAGGATCCTCCAGTTTACAGAATTATTGATGCTTCTGAGGTTTGTCATTTATATTATGTGATTATTTTACATTTTAATACGTTTCTTTTTTAATAACATTATTATGATTTCTCCATTTTTATAGAGCGCATCAAAAGCTAAACAATTTTTGCATTCATTGCAAAGAGCGGGCCGAACTCCTGGTGTGGTGGATTACGTATATAACGCATCAAGATTTAAAATTTATATTCCAAGAGAAGGCTGTAAGTTAACATTTGTGCTTGGAGGAATACGTGCACCGAGACCTGGACGTAATCCATCGGATAAATCTGAACCATTTGCTGTTGAAGCATCAGAATTTGCTACACGTAAAGTATTTCAGCGAGATGTGGATATTGATGTCGAAAATATTGATAAAACTGGAGGATTTATTGGAACAATGTGGATTAAAAATGAAAATTTTGCCGTAATGTTGTTACGAGAAGGGTTTGCTTCTGTTCATGATTATAGTGCAAGTCAAAGTTCTCATTCACAGCAATTATATGCTGCCGAAGAAAGTGCCAAAACAGAAAAGAAAAATGTAAGCAATTAATATAATAGTTTATTTTTTTTTTTTGCAAATTTATTTAGCCACGCTTAAATGAATTTTATAATAGATATGGTCGTTACAAGATGATGAATCATCTAAAGAGCAAGAAGTAGCAATTGTAACTGAAGCGGAGCCACGCAAAGAATATGTAGATATTGTTGTAACAGAAATTATTTCGGGAGGAAGATTTTATTTACAAGTCATCAATGATGATATTCGTAAATTAGAGAAAATGATGTCTGAATTTTCTCTATATCATAAAAATAATACGAGTTCGTCATCATCATTTACTCCAAAAAATAATGAGATGGTTAGTGCTCAATTTACTGAAGATAATCAATGGTACGTGTTAAAAAAAATTTATAAAAGACGGTAAAAATTTTCTTTTAATATTAAATTTTTTTTTTTTTGTGTAATAGGTATCGTGGTAAAATAAGAAAAGTTATACCAGATTCGAAGAATGCCGAAGTAATTTATGTTGATTATGGAAATGTAAGATAATAATATTGTTTATTTGAAAGCAAGAATGTATTTTGATTTTTTGGGGGGTTTTCTTTTAAAAAAATATTATATATACACATATAGTCTGAAGTGATTCCATTAAGTCGAGTTCGTCCACTTCCCGATAATTTTAAACAATTACCATCTCAATCTCAAGAAGCTATACTTTCATTTTTGAATGTCCGCAATCGAGAGGTAAATTAGGTTTAAATCTTTATTAATTAAAATTTCATTTTTATCAGATTCATTAAATATCCTTTCTTTGTTATAGGAGGAATATGGACAAGAAGCATATGAATATTTTAGAGATTTAGTTGAAAATAAACAACTTGTGGCTAATATTGATTATAAAGAAAATAATTTGCAACATCTTACACTTTTTGACTCAAAACAATCTCAATCCATTGAAGATTCAATTAACACTGAAATGGTTAAAGCTGGATATGCAATAGCTGATAAAAAATCTATACTATGTAGAAGTAATCCCACAGTTGTAGAAAAATTACTTGAAGCTCAAGAACAAGCTAAGAAGGGCAGAGTAAGTTAAAACAAAAACAAGTTCGGTTTTATCGATTACTTGAAGATACTAAATATATTGAAATTTTTTTTTTTTTTTATTTAGATGGGAATGTTTGAATATGGGGATATTACTGCCGATGATGAATGAAGAAAAAAAATATATGAAGTTTTTATATATAATTATAATTTATATATTTTTTTATTTTATTTTTTTATTTTTATTTTTTATTTTTATTTTATATGTATTTCCTCTTTTGTGTGTTCGTGGATTACAATTATTATTTAATATAGTGATTACTTTTACCTTTAAAAAGGTTTATTGTTTAGCGAGATAAATTTTTATATACTATAATTTTGTAATAGAATTTTTAAAAGTATTAAATATAATAGAAAGTAAGTTATTGATTAAGTAATTTCTTTTTAAAATAATAGACAATTAAAGTAGAGAAAATTCAATATTAAGAAATTATTCCTCCTATTAACATTTGAGTATTTAAAATCTTGATGATGCCGATAATAATAAAAAAGTATTTCTAAAATGGTCAAAATTTTCAAATACAAATTTATGATTTAATTTATTGTTATCTATAAGGTGATCTAAGAACACCTTTTGAATGGGAATTTATTAAAATTAGACGTAAAAGTATTACAGTATATCAAAACCAAATAATTTAACGGTATTTATATGTAAAAAAAATAAATCAACGCCCTTCTAATTTCTTACTACATAATATCTATCATGTATATAAATGAATTTCAAAATCTTTGATCATTAATTAAAAGGATAATCATCTACACCACGCCAAAAAAGATAGTTTACGCTCAATGACCAAGGAAACATCTAAGGGCTCATAAATCAAATTACTTGATGAGTATAGGAATTATATTTCGGAGTTTCTATTTATTATAGTATTAGAGTTTCATAGCTTTGTTTAAAAAATTACGAACTTTTCTAAATAGTATTTGAAAGTTTTTATACATAAATTGTTTACAACTTTTAATAATTCGTTTAATACCTTTATACAAAAAATTTTACAATACAGTTTGATTTTATAGATATTTAATGCCTCATAAAATTTCACTTTTAATATTGTTTTAATTACGTGTTTTCGATCGCAACAAGCAATTTGGTTTGGCCTGTGTATCCAAAATAATTAACATTTCCATCATTTCAAAGATTTAATTTTATTATTAAAAAAAGCAATTTGTAAAATTTTCATTTACAATTTTACTACTAGAAATATTTTATAGGTTAGAAATTCTTTATAATTTGGAAATTTTTTATCCGTCATGATCATGATTTTTTAACAAATTATACCCGATTATATGATGAGTCAAAATATCATAGTAATCTTGCTCAATTAAATTCATCAAGATAAAAGAATATATTTACATCAACAAAGTCTAGTCTCTCATGACCTTTTGCCAATTTTATTCCGTCGTTCATGATGTTTTCAACATCAATCAAGTTTATAGAATGAAAATAATTGTTCTCACTATAAAACAGGCGTTTGTGCTTTAAGAATCTGTTAACAGTAGCACCGGCTGTTTTTAAGGGTAAAAAGTAAATTTACAATTAAATAAAGTGAAAGTTGCTAAATTTTTTTTATTCCAATACTCTCATTATAAGCTTATGTTGCTGTATTGAATAAATGAGAATCCATTTTCAGAGTCTGTGTCAATAAACATTTTAAAATGGAAGATACCTAAGTTGGAAAACTGGTAGCGAGTAGAACCAAACTTCTCTACTTAGTCCATAAGCTCAGTGATCACACGTTGAGACATATTAGTTCACGTGAAATTACCTCATCAATAGACTGATTTTTTTAGTATTTTTAAATACAAAGAAATAGGCGTTATGCGAAATTAAGAAATAAGAAATTTTTTTTTTTTTGCAGAAACAGGTATATATACAGTATATATATATATAAACAAATACTCCACTGTCAAAATCAATCTCATACTTCGTTACTATACTAGATCTTTTTTATATCATAAATTTCAGGGTGGAAATAATTTTATCATTTGGTCACAATACAATTTATTTAAAAATATCAATAGATGTTTACTAATTATTTAACTATCATAACAAGTTTATTATCATTAAGGAAGACATATTAAAATTATTTACGTATCTCAGAATAATTTTTTACATTGATTCAATACTATATATTTTCTTTATTATAGTTAAAGAGTGAGATTTTTGTTATTATAATAATTTTGTATTTTCGTTTAGATTTAAGATTTTTATGAATTTGAATAATAACTTTATTTCGATTTTCAATACAAGTTACTGCTCGCTACTTGTAATACGACAGTGAACTTCTACAAATAGTAAATAATATAATATACAGTACAATAATTTATTTAAAATGTTAAAATATGAATTATTCAAATTACAAACTAAGAGATTTGCTAGTTGCTACTTAGTGTTTAAATAATTATAAATAAAATATATATATATATAAATAATAAACGTAAGATATAACCATATAATTTAAATAATTTAGAATCCATCTGTATTTAAACGAAAAAAAAAATGTTATTATAAAAAGTCTATAATAAATTTCAAAACATACGTTTAGATTGTAATTACCGTTAGAAATTTCCAATTCATCTTGTTCTTCAGAATGGAAATTTGGATTATTATATATTTCATCATTATCTAATAAAAAGAAAATAAAATTAAATATTTAATTCAAAAAATTAAAAAATTAAATTTATAAATTGTATATAAATTGTACCATTAATGTCATTAATATTATGCTTTTTGACTTGTATAGTTTCTTCTTTATAATTATATTGATTATCTATTGAAAAATTATTAATAATATAAATTATGATTTATTAGAATTATATATATATATATGATTGAACTTACCATTATTTGAATTTATTTGCATATTCTCAAATATTTTAGACAGTTTTTTGCTATTATCTGATTATTTTTTGAAATAATATGTTAATAATTCTTTCGGTTTAATAAAACTATAAAATTTAATAACTATTTACCGTTAAATATATTACTTGATTTTGATATATTATTATTACTTTTGTTATCAAAATCTTCGACTAAAAATAAAAAAAATGAATAAGTTTACTATTTTAATTTACTGTATAACTTTTATTAATACTCACTATTATAAGGAATGCTAAAGTCATAAGGTTTACTATGAAATGCTTTAAGATTAATCTAATTAATTAAATAACTTCAAATATAAAAATAATAATAAAAATTATATACGTGTATACCTTCTTGTTCTTCTACTAAATTTTATATAAAATTGTTATTTAAAAAACTATGTTAGTAATATGTTGTATGATATACATTTTTTTTTGTGAAATATAAAAATTTAACTATACCTACCTTCACTTGCATTTTTTGGTTCAGGAAGATTTTTAAATTGATAAACTTTACTTGTAAATAA
>JADRCO010001524.1:0-18751 GCA_021464525.1 Rhizophagus sp. LPA8_4_AMF | reverse complement strand
TTAAAGAAGGAGACCAAATTGTGGTGAACGGGCGTTGATAATTTTTTAATAAGTTCATAGGGGATGCCTGATGGACCAGGGGCCTTATTGTTTGGTACTGATGTTAGGACTGTTCTGAATTCTTCATACGTGATAGGAGCTGCCAAAGCAGCGCTAGCTTCACCAGAAATGTTATTTTTAGGTAAATAGATATCATTCCACGGATGTCGTAATGGTATATTAGGGTCATATTTATTAATCGCAGGATCTAACGTTCCTATTTGTTGATAATGATTATTAGCAATAGAGCCAATTTCGGCTGGATCGATGGTGAAATATATTTTGTCATCTTTTGTAAATTTGATTCTGTCCAATGAAATTTTTCTTGGGTTACGTTCTAGTATGGAATTAAGCATACGCTTCTCATTGATTTTAATATCTTCATTGCGTCGATTAATGAAATCTTTAATGGAATTGGTTGACCAAGTTTGTTTTTCATCATCCGTTAAGCGTTTAATCATTGAACGAAGATTATTCAAATATAGCTTGATGGCCAAAAAGTGTTCGACTGATTCCTCTGAGTGGTAAAGAGAAGGTAAGGGTGGAAATTTGTAATGTGTAAGTACACGGTGGATCCACTTGTGGGATTTTTTCCAATATGTGAGAAAGGCATCTGAGAGGTTATTGTGTTGCGTGTCCGTTAAACCTGTATGGTTGTCAAGGCAAGTATAATCATTAATGATACTAATGATACCACTTAAGTGGTGTATAGTGTTGTAACCTTGCCGAATATGGAGTGGCATATTATTGTGTCGTGGTACCATCATTAGTTTCTTAACGTTCAAATCTTTTAAAGTGGTAGTTATGCCTGTATATAAGTGCTGAAGTTCATTGTCGACAAATAATTGTGGAGAGACTTCTGAGGAAGGATTGGAAGAATGACAATTTAGGTAATTTTGTAGTTTGTTGTTAAAGTTGACCCATTGATCGGGGAGGAGTGTACTAATATTGTAGCGTGTTGTTAATTGGTTCCGAGTTTGTTTGTATTTAGTAAAGGCGCGTTTGTCACGATGAAAAGTACTAGGGTTGACAATGCCTAGTGCAACAATCTTGTGATCAGAAGAGTATAGGCCTTTGGTAATTTGAAAGCCAACTATATTGTGTAAACATGTATTAGATGAAAAAATATAGTCAATAGTACTAGGTTGTTTGTTAGGGTCATTAGGGAAATGTGTTGGCGTAATAGAATTGCCATATAATGAAGAAACATTAGTAAAATTCAAAAGTGTAAAAAAGGCGAATATCATTTTTGGTTGAAAGGTATCCTGGCGAATATGAGAAAGGATATCTGTAACAGATAAAAGCCATGGTGTTGTTGTAGGTATGTGAGTATTAAAATCACCTAATATAATAATGTGATGTTTTGGAGAACGATTAGCTTTAGTAAGGTCTTGGATTAATTCTTTAGTCATGTTATGAAATATGATTCTATGGAGGCCTTGGAACGAGGGAGGGAAATAGAGCCCATGGATTGTGAAGCTATGTTTGTCTTTGAATGCCAGGAGGACGCGTGATGAACGACCTTGATGTGTAATTGATATAGATTGTATATGTCTTTCAAGATCTTGTGTAAGGATGAATGCACATCCGCCACCACGTGATGTGGCATCTGGATTGTTGAATATGTAGAAACCTTTTGTGAAATTGTTGTCCATTGGAGCATGATGATAAACACGGGCGTTGGTTTTGCCATCGGAAAAATTTGGGTTGATAAGATTGGTTTCACAAACGAATAATAAGTTTATCTGTTGAATTATCATTATTCGTAAGATGTCTGTTAATTTGTTAGTAGTATTAAAACCACCTTGAATGTTATGTGTAGCAAAAATTAAGTGGGATGGGTTAAAATCTAAAGATAAGTAGTTAGCGGTATCAGGAACTAAAGAATCAGAAATATGTGATGTGGTATTAGTATCTGGTGTTTGAGTATGTAAACTATCGTTATAGTCAGAGATGGTTTTTCCAATGTGATCTATGTTGTGGTTGCTCGTAGTAGCTTCACTATTGCGCTGTTGTTGGTTATTGTTGTTATTATTATGATCATTTTTTTGGGTTTTTTGTTAGTGAAATGAGAAAATATTTTTTTAGATTTTTGTACAAGGCCTTGCAGCCTTGTGGATTTTTTTGAAGTAGAGTCTAAATAATTAACCGTAACCGTATCCGAGTTGTTATTTGTTAGTTGTACCATCATAAAAAAAAGATATAAAAATTTTTTCTGAATGCGTGAGAAAACCTAAGTTGGGTTAAAACAGAATGGATTTCCAAAAGGTAAATCAAAGTGGTTAGGCATTAACGATCGTTAACGTCTACCGAAAGGGTTGAGTTTGGCAGCCAAGCCAGAGATAGTGGATGAAGATTCCGTATAGAATGGTTCATTTTCATACGGTGTGTCGTCTTGAGAAAGTAAGTATTGCTCTGATGAATCATGTTGTACAGTATCATCACTAGCATCATCTGTGTCTGCGATTTTGTCCATAGATTGAATCTCGAATTCTTCTTGTAATGAAGCAGGTGGACGTGGGTTTTGCGTGTTATATTGATATGGAGAGGAATAATCCGGGAATGGGCTAGGTATGTAGGTTTCCCGATTATAGTATTGATTGTTATGCTGTCCCGTATGAATGTTGATGACGTTGTTGTCCCAATGATTCTCAACTTGAGGGTGTGGGGGTAGTATTGCATTACCGCTAAATGGAGTTGCATTGATTGATCCCTCCGCAGAACGGGAGTTTTGTAAACTTGAAAGTTGTGACATAATACAGTTGAACTGATAATTACGCTGCTCTTCTGTCTGAAGTGTACTTTCTTGGAGTGTCGTAAGTTTAGTAAGTTGTGTGGTATTGTCAGTAAGGGTAGCCTCTAATGCTAAAAAGCTTTTATTGAAATTTTGTAGGGCCTCGTCATGGAAGGTCACTTTCTGTTGTAGATTATTAATTGTGAATTCCGCCTTTATGAGGCGGTCATTAAGTACTTTGTTCATTTGTTCTATCGTTGCGATTCGATGTTGGAGTGTGGAGATTTCTGAGGAGGTATTCAGATGGTTAGTGTTGGCGTGTTGCTGTTGTGTTGTTTGTAGGTTGTGTGGTAATTGAAAATTGTTGTTGGAACTGCTACTAGATCCTTGTAGACGAGTAGAAGTATTGGAGGAATTTAGCAGCCTTTGTCCTGTTGTTCTATTGCCTGGTAGTGATTGTTTGTGTTCGGTCGTGTAATTGTTGTGGTTGAGTTTAAGTAACTGACTATAATTCTTTTCAATGGTTTCATCAACCTTAATTGAAGGACGCGCTCTGTTAATAAGAATCTTCGTGAAGACTTTTCTATTGTACTTGTTGATCGTAGAAGGTGCGTCGCATTGTGCTATGCTGTATTGTGGGGATCCGCATTGCATACATAACTTGTTCTTATAATCTAATGGTGTAATATAAAGGGTTGTTTTGAACGCTGATACTTTTTTTAATTTGGGTGTAAAATCGTCCTTAGTGGTTATGATGATCGCTGTTTTAGTTCCCGAGGGAGTTCTAGGATTTAATATCATGCAGGTTTTGCCTTTGATGATAGCGGAAAGTTTATAGAGATCTGCTGCGATCGTATTGCATGGAAGACCTGTGATGCGATAGCCATAGTTGGATCGCTCGATGTTTGTGGGATGAAGATGGGTAGTAGGTAAAATACGTATGTAGAAGTTTTCTATTTTAATCGTCCAGTCTTTTTCGAGTAAATATTTTACTGCAGAGGAGTCTACAAATTCAATATAAATAGTTTTAAATTGTGGTTGGCGAGGTGGAAATAATCTCTGTCGATTATTACGTGCTTTCGCATTTTTGTATCTTTGTAATTCCCAATTGTATTTATCTAATAAAAATTTCTCATTGCTATTGTGAGATTTGACCGTTTTTTTAGTTATACTGATGATATTTTTGATAATAGCCCCAGTTTCATAATGGATGGGAACATCAGCGAGCTTGATAGTATGTGCTTCCTGAAATGTAGCCTTGGCTATAATGGCATTTTGAACATTTGTCGCATTATATTCCTTGAAAGTCACGTTGAGTACGGCGTGTTTTTGGTTGACGTATTTTTTGGCAATTGATTTGTTTGTAAAATTAATTACTATGAGATGAATTTTTGATGAAGTGTCCAGGTATATTTGGTTGAAGTCCCCTGAATGAATGGAAAAAATTTCCCTAAGCGTAAGTCGTATCTCGTTGAATGTTTGTCCACTTGGGAATGAATCTCGTGGAGTGAACAAAGGAAATGTTGTGGGAGTGGTCGTTGTGTGATCTTGTTCGTCATAAAGAACTTGTTCAAATTGTAGATCTTGATTAATCTGGGAAGTAGATCCATGTGTTTGATTTTGATTGGTGTTTGATGGTGCAGATGATTGTTCTGCATTAGATAAATTTTCTGAATCAACGATCATTGGTCCATGATCATGTAGATGTACATCGTCACGTGAAGTTATGTCCGGCTCTGAAGAGAGTGGATGAGAGGGCGAAGAAGTAGTATTATCCACGTCCATAGCAGACGAGTCTATAGATGATACTGTATTGTCGGGAGTTTCTTTTTGTTTTTGTTTTTTGTTGGCGGTAATAGTTATAGCTGTATCGTTAGTACCATATGTTTGGAGAATATTAGTTTCGTCAGATATGGTTTCTTTATCTAAGTTTTTTCGAGCATTTTTAGACCGTGTATGTTGGGCCATAATATCAGAAACTCTTTAGTTCGGACGGTAAAAATCAAAAAGGGTATGAACAATAACCGTAAAAAGTGTCAAAAATGACAAATATGTAATAAAAAAACTATATTTTATGATTAGTTCAAAAGTTTAATTAGTAATAGTTGTCTTGGAAAATTTTTGGCAAAAGTGATCGTCCGAAAGAGTCATGCCCTCCAGTATTAAATACTGTTGAGTAACGTGTAATGATTTTATTGTTTAAAATTTCAGTCACGTGAGTAGAATAGAAAAGTCTGTTCAAGCCAACCACGTCGTACTATTATAGCTCCGGATAGCGGACCTTTCTTCTTTTATTAATAATTTGGAAGTTTTTTCCTTTTTATCTCTTCCTGCTCAGGACACACCTTCTTTTCCTCAAAATAATCCCATTTCGTTGTTAATCCATAATATTGTTCCAATGGACTTAGCTAGTATTTTCCATAGATATGTACGTCGCCGTAACATCCGCCATCAGGCCTTTTTATCTTTTATAGGTCCCTTTATGAAGGAACTTAATTGTATCACCTGGGGTTCACGCGCCTCTTCTTTTAAAAAGTGGGAACAAGCAAATAATATCACCCGCAGGAAAAAGACAACTTACCACAAAGCTCATAGGCGACTTCGCAATATTTCCTCATCGCGAAAGCCTTCAACAAATATCTCTGGCTCACATCGTAATGTTCGTGAAGTATTGGCACCTTTTACCTTTCCGCCTTGCCGCCTTATCCTAATCGCTCGTGTTGATCGGTTGGATCGTGATGCCCATATTAGGTGGACTAGTAATAACTTTTTACATTCAGGATCGTGGGAATCTCATTTACATAGTTTATTGTTTTATGATAATATAGATTTTTCATTTTTTTTCTAATTTTTTTTCTTCTGTTCGTTAATTTCTTTTTATATCTTTTACATTCACTTAACTTCGGTTTTGCAGTAGCTAATTGTCTTAGACTTTTGGTACTTTCATCTCATTTTTTTTCTTACTGAAGTGACAACATCTGTCGTAATGACTTGTGT
Source organism: Rhizophagus sp. LPA8_4_AMF (assembly GCA_021464525.1). NCBI lineage: Eukaryota > Fungi > Glomeromycota > Glomeromycetes > Glomerales > Glomeraceae > Rhizophagus > Rhizophagus sp. LPA8_4_AMF. The sequence continues at coordinate 12,981 of JADRCO010001524.1, read as the reverse complement.
TTTGGTTATGATTTTTTTTGATTACTTTTCTGCTATTTTTATAGTCTGTATGTAATTAGTATTGCAACTTTGTTCGCCTCGAGATATAAAGATAAAAATTAAAAATAAAACTATTATAGCTCCGGACTCTAAACACTTTCCGTTCCTAGTTAATATCCATTTAATTAAAAAAATTTGGTCATATTTAGGTTAACCTGTTTAAATTAATTTGAATTGTGTAACATGTAGTATGTCTGCGTCAAATATATTGCGGATTGATAAATTTTTTGATCGGTAGATCGTGAAATAAACTTCATATCGCTTAGAAAATATAATAAATTTTTTTATTAAGACACAAAAAGAAGTTTTAATTATTTAATTTAATATTTCCTTTTCGTCCAAAATATTGATTTTAAATCACTTAATTTAATTTTTTTCGTTTTCTTTATAACTTGAAAAACTTCAAAATCATCCACATCAAAGGTTCCTATTGGTATACCATCAAGTTTGGGATAAGAACATGGATTATCATCAGGATAACTTGTCCAAGTACCATCGTTGTGTAAATATAAGTTATTATAACCAAATATTGGACCGTGGATAACAAACTATAGAATATTTATTACCATTACTATAACCTACTTTTGCCGTTTGAACGTTCTTTTTATTTGTAAATGAGAATAAAAAACTATCTTTCGTGCGTTTAAAAGAACCATTGGTTGAATCCCATTCAAGTGGATTATATCCTCCAACTATTCCTTCAGAATTTTTAATTTTTAATACAGTTATAGTAGCCCCCTTATTATCACATTTTTTATGAAATTCTGTGGCCGTATTACCATCTCTGCTAGCTCTATATAAAATATTAAATTTATAGAGACTAAATTTGCTTTCCTCATTTCTATTAATCCAATTTGTAAGTAGGTTAACATGTCTTTGATCAATTATCACGGAATTAATATCTTTTAAATATCTTGATATTAAATTATTAAGTTTTGGCTTGTATTCGGGAATCATATAATAATTCAAAAGATCATTTCTATATTCCTTTGATAAAATTTCTTCATAAGGTTTAATTTTGATCATATAATCCTTAGGAGATATCTAATTAAAGGAATAAACCTGCAAATAATCCTTTTAAAGGTCATAATATCATCTTGACTCCATTGGGATACGTCTCTACTAAAATTATGTTCTTGTGCTAATCCCATTTAACTATATTTTCCCATATTTCAATTTCATCTATATTCAAATCTTCACGTTTTAAAATAATTTCCAATAATTGAGCGGATAGTTGAGTAAATTTATTTGAGTTAAAAAAATTTTCTGGTTCAAGACAAATTGTTTCCAAACGAAGATCTCGTAAATTAATAAGAGATTCATAATGAAAAACGGTTTGTAAAGCTCCAACCGGATCATTTTGTAATAATTGACGATGTTCAACGATATAATCTTTAGTAAGCCTAGTTAAATTTTCTAAATTTAATTCATCTGAAGCGATTATAATATTTAAAAGCTCAGTTCCACTTTTGTCTGTGATATCAACATATATCTAAAAAAAAAATTGAAAATAAATGAAAATATGTTTGTAAAAAATAAATTTATTTTAAAATAACTTACTTAAGAATAACGTCAAAAACTTGAGGAGAAATTTATAAATTATATATTTTTATCGGAAATTATATTACCGAAATATTTGGATCTACATCGTAAGATATTAGAATGAGCATGAAATTCCTTAGAATCATGTTTTTTCCAGAGTAAATGATAACATTATAATCCGTTTCAGTTTTAAATAACTGTTTCGAGCGCTTTGGTTACTTCAGTTTCGAAATGATATGTCATTTTATCGATATTTATTACGTATATATTTATATTTTATTAAGGAAAGAGAAATTTAACGCAAGAATATTATTTTAAGACTTTTATATTTCATTTTTCTTTCATAAGAGCTCCATTAACTCCCATATAAGCATATATTAGGGGGTTTTTACAGAACGGAAAATCATCTCCGATTTTCAATTTTTTTCTTGCATATAATTGCATGAAATTTCGTAATAATGCAAATTTTAGCTATTAATAATAATCATATGCTAAATTTCTTTGGAATATCTTTTTGGTAAAAAAATTCCATTTTTTTTTATGTATATTCATTAAGCACAAATATAGACTTTTGGGAAACTTTTGCAAAACTTTCTCCTGCGCCTCGGAAAAATAATACTTTTTTGTCGATCCAAATCCTCAACTTTGATTGTCGTTGCCTTTATTTTCCTTGTAAATAATAAATTCGTTAATTTTTTTTAAAAAATTATTTATTACTACGTATGTTAATGAATATTCTCAAATTATAAAGGCAAAATTAATATTAAATAAAAAATAACTTACGGTCTAAAATAAATTACGAATAATTTTTTAATAAAGAATTTATATGTGCGATTTGCGTCATCTGACAGCTGACGTGCCATTGAAATGAAAAATAATACGCACAGAATATAAATTATTAATACGTGATTTTATTACGTTATATAACATTTTATATTATATATTTTTTTATTAATTACAGAAAATCTTGTCGCTTATCATTATTGTAAATCTGGGAAAAATTGAGTCTAAAATCAAATCTAAAATTGAATCTCTGTTATAAATAAATGTACAAAATCAATAATCAATCTGCATTTTTAAAGTAATAATAAGTAAAATATGATACAATAAATCAATAAAAATATCACATTTATGCTAATTGAATAAAAGAATTGAATTTTTATTAATTTATTGGATAATTATATTAAATCAATACAATTATAAACTTTGAAAAAGATTTTAAATGAAATATTTTTTTTATTGCCTTACTCCTTATGCAATTTGTATCTTCATCTTCTTCTAACAACTTTATGTTGTGTATTTGAGTAGTATACCTGGGCAATCACGAGTTAATGAAGAAAAATTAAAACACAAAAGGATTAGTATGGTGGCAAATCATATAAACCCTATGAGAAAGTACTATCACGCAAGAGAGCAAGGTGCATAGAGGTACCTCATACAGTCACGAGCTATAGTTGTACATTATTAAGACCTAAATCTAATAAACAAATTAAACAAATGAAATATTTGCACTAATAAACTATAAATGAATAAAAATAAAAATAAATCTAACAAATAAATAAAATATTTTCACTAGGAACAATAAATAAATGAAATCTACAATAAAAACTATAATAATAAATAGGCCTAAATACTATAAAAAATTGAAATCTATAGTAAACAATATAAAAATAACTATTGAACACTTGCCACATTGTTCATTACTAAAACAACTACAGAACCTCAGTTTCTCTCAGGCTACAGCTGGTCATTAGCAAAAATAATTTCGCCTAGCAAAAAGAGCCATGTAAACGTGAATTCCTTTCTCTTGTAAGAACATAAAATGATACTTACCACCAAAGAGTATCCAAATCAAAATTACAAGACAACTGTGAACCAAAGGTGGTTCAGTTTCACCTCCTTATCTTGTACTGTATTTTCACAATTAATGATTTCTTCGGTTAAGTCCACCCTAAACTTTTCCCCTCGAAGTGTGTGAGAAAAACCAAACAAAAATAAAAATAAAACCAAATAAAAATATGTTTATTAAAAAGGGAAAAGTAAAATATTGCGAAGTGAAAATGAAAAAATAAGATAAGCTTATTGACAAGAGTGAGGGGGAAGAAGGAACGGAAAGAGTAAAAGAATAAATGTGCGAGTCTGGATAGGCTTATTATATAAATTTGTTAGTCAGAGTGCAAAAAATTATGTCATAATCAAACTGAAAAAAATCAATGACTCATAATTATTGATATTATTATTTTAGGTCACCGGCCACTTTCACGTGTCAGTGAATAACGCCAGACGGTTACAAAAAAAATTGTAAACCTGGATGTTGTTTACATGAGACGTTTGAGATGTGATTTGAATTTGCTGGAAATTATTCGTTGATGTCCCTTAAATTTACAAATTTGTTTTATTAGTAATATATTATTTTTACGTTAGCTTGTTTGTTGTTTATGGACAAAAAGATTATTTCTCCCATGAACTGATTTATTTATTTAGGTATTTTTTAAAAATAAATAATTATTTAAATACGTAGTGCCATCAAGTTTGGCATTCCAAAATTGTCAAAATTCAACATCACTCTATTCATCTTGATTTTCTTATCAATTCTCGATCTTATTATCGTAACGGGATTGGTAACTCCTTTCAAGGAACTTATCGATAGAACTTATTACAAGCGCGCCTAATGTTCAAGAACTTGGTGAAGCTTCAACTCACTTATTATAAGATGGTGTGTCTTCCTTATGCAATATGTTTTAATTGTTCCTGAATATCTTGCGTCTTACCATCTAAAAGTTTATCTTCATCAGCCGCACTAATTACATCATGTGATTGGCTATTTGCAGCTTTCTTTGATTTGCAATAACTCGGTATGATAGTCTGATAAGCCGTTGATGATCTACAATTTCAATAGATATTGTAATATTGTAGCTGATACTTTTACTAAACCAATAATTCATTCTTTTTTTTAATATTTTTTTTTTAGTGTAATTATTTTGATATTATTAGGAAAATACAGGGGTTTCTTGATGATAAACTGTTCAGGTATAATTGCATTATCTTTAAGCTACTCCTAAGCGTTAAATTTGAAACGTTTAATATTACAATTGATGAAAATGATCACACACATTCGTATAATACGCAAATATTTAATGTTATCCAAAATATAGATAAGTGCTAAATTACATAAATCGTAATATTTTTTGGTGGCGATACAAGACGTTGTTGTTTAGGATTTTTATAATACGAGATTGAGTTAACTGAAAATCATTTTGTGTACGGTACAGTGTTCAAAGTGTGTAGAGAATCGACTTAAATTTAAATTGAAAGTTCGTTAGCGAAAATTAGGTTTAACGAAAAAAAAAATAAATAAATTTCGAAAAAAAAAAATTTTTTATCCCAAAAAGATAGTTATGATTATAAAACTTACAATTAAATTTATATAATATTTACACAATGATTTATTTATAGAATACTTAGTTCAATTTGGTAATAGATTTATATTTTTAAATAGTTAAAAATAATCAAATCATTAAAAGACAGTCTAATTTTATCAAGAATCTTCATTTTACAGCGCTTTCATTTTTTTTAAAAAAATCTATTTCTTTTTTTTTTCTCGAAAAACTTTATATCTTTCCATTTCAAGTTCCAACAAATCTAAATTCCGCCCCACTATTTGGGTTGAATTCCACTAAAAATAGGGCATTATACTTAGGATACTTTTTTTGGAAATGATCGACAAAATGATCGGCACATGCGCCACAGACAATTTTTCATGAAATTTTTTCTTTTCAAAAAACAAACCTTAATAAACTTATATTTAATGCCTTTGAAATTACACATGTAGGTGCATTTTTGTCCGCCCTGCAAGTTTAATTAGAGCGACAAAGGGTTTTATGCTTTAAAATTTAACTTAACCGATTTTTTTTTGTAAAAATGCGCCACATACTTTAAGTAGTATAATCGGCGTAACCTGTCACACATTACAGGGATGCAAGTACCACAAGAGTGATGATCAGTCGTCTCAGCGCTCATGCGAAAGTATATAAAAGTTTATTGTGTATGAAAAAGTTCGTAAATGACTCATATGATGCATAATAATATTTTATACACATTTATTCTCATTTAGAAGTATTCAGTGGGACAAACTAGCCGTTTGATTTAATATTTGTTTCAGATTACAAGTTTGCATGTGCAAAAAGAATTTGTAAATCGGACAAAAAATTCCATCCATCAATGCTCGCAAATATCATATTAAATTAAATAACATGGTCGTTTTAACTAATGTTTATTAAAAATAAAATCCGCCAACTGTTAAGACAGAAGAAAAATTGCCAAGATTTTTATTTGTCTTACTATTAGTACTTAAGAAAAAAAAAAAGAAAAAATTTACGGCGACGAGTATATTTGTGTAACAACACCAAGTCCTCCTATGACACCAAAAATGAACAATTTTTGAACTTTGGAAGAGATTTTTGAAACGAATAAAGCATAATTTATGCATGCGTCAAGATTACATTGATATAATAAATATTATTTCCAAGAGTTTATTTGTTCTTTTTCTGAAACTCATAAAAGGAAATACATTACGATAATGCCAATTCCTTAAGAAGACATACATTGATCAATATGATGCGTGATCGTCAAAAACAATTTACTAATAGCCTAACCAACAATGTTCATAATGTATTTAAAATTAGAAAATTATGCAGATCGTTATTATAAACGAAAAAACGCCACACAATGATAATGCAATAAAAAGGTTTTTTTTTTTTTTAACCTATTGTAACAATGATTTTTTTATTTCTTGTTGACCTAAAAATAACCCTTCAAAAATCAACAAAGAAAAAAAAATTATATATATTAAAGCGATGGATTCAAAAAGATTTTTAATCAGAAAAAAATCCATTAAATAAATCTTTTAAAAGATAGATTTTGTATATAATATAGATATTATACATTAAAAAATATAGATTTCAATAATCATAAACGTGCTTGGAGCGTATATCATACTTCATATTATTTATTTATTCATTTTTTTTTTTCAACACTTCATAACATACATAGATTAAATTTAAAAAATTACCGTACGAAAATGTCATTAGAATCTCAATCTAGAATTTTCACAAAATCAAACCTGGTTTATATACCATTGTCTATAACAACCGCCCATACATTAAATTTCATCATTAATTCACCTTTATCAACATGGCAAGAATTTCCACCAAAATTACCTGATTCAATTTATTTATCAATATATGCTATTCCATTATTATTATTCATATCACTTACATTTGAACCAATTAGAACAAGAAAACGTTTTTACACTTTATTATCTCTAGCGCTTATATTTCTATCAATCCCGATTAGTTTTCGTAAGGGAAATTATCCGGCTAAATTTCATAATGATTTGGTTGGTCGTGGTGCAACTTTCGGGATGAAAATGTTACTATTCTTAAAATTAAATAGAACATATAATAATCCTAAAAATCCAAAAGAATTCAAATCATTCCTTTGGACATTATTTAATTGGCGCTTCGATTCTTATATAATTCTTCCAAAATCGGATAATCCTTTGATTATTAAATCTCCTACAACTTCACAAATTAACGAAAAATTGATCAGCCGCTTCATAATTACCTTTGTAAAGTGGTTAATTTATGAACTTACACGTTTCATTTCACATAAGTATATAGTAGAAATACCAGAGAAGGCTTATCAAGTTCGCTTAATTGAATTTATCACAAAAGGAATCCCTGCCATTACAATGTCTTCAATGTTACATTACTTGAATGTCGTTTTTTCTATATACTTGGTGCTTTCAGTAATTTATGATGTCTTCACTATTATCTGCGCAATTTTCTTTCGTCTTTTCCTTCATTCCACATTGGAAAATAACAATCACAAATCCATTTTGATTAAATCCGGGTTTCTCACTCCTTCAGAATACGTTTCTTTAAAAGAATGGATGATTACATTCTTATTTAATACAAAACATTTATTTAACGAGCCATGGATGGCATCAAGTCCTCGTGATTTTTGGTCCGCTCGTTGGCAATTAATGTTTAACGAAATTTTTAAAGAATTAGGTTACTTGCCTGTTAGAAATTTTCTCACCTCATTTGTTCCAAGGAAATTTGCAAATATGATGGGTGTACTTGGTGCTTTATGTTTTAGTAGTTTACTTCATGAATACCTTATTATTGGACAATTTAATATTTGGACGGGTGAACAATTCTTTTTCTTTATGATTCATGGAGTAATAATGATCTTATGGGAAGCTGTGTTTAGTTATGAGAAAAAAAATGAGATTACAAAGGGTAAAACATTTTTAAAATGGGCCTTGTTATTAACTATTAATTTAATATTTATACCAGCATTTGTTGAACCTTTGATAAGAAAACGTGAGAAATTTATTCTTCAATCATATTTTTCTAAATATTATACTAATTAATGAAATTGTTTAAAATTTTGTAAACATAATTATATATTATTTTAACATAAATAAAAAGATTAAATTTCTTCATTAAAATATAAATTCGTGACGTAATATCAAAATGTCAAAAAAATGTAGTTATGTTATAAAGTTACATATAACATATGACTATGATGTAACTTAAACTTAATGTTACGTCACATCACCTAATTATAATTAAAATTAAAAATAATGAATAATAGTAGTTAGATAAATTAGATAAATTCCCATCTAATCATAGTCCCTGTCCATAGTTGTAAAAACATGCAATTAATTTTAATTTTTTTTTTAAGATTAGTACCCCGAAATTTAAATTAGAGATGCGTTTCGGATGTTTTCGGATAGAATATTTAATTCAAAATTTATTCCGATATCTTTTTGGGTTAGCGTTTAAATCATATTATCCGTACACCCGGTACGGATATCCTGATATCCGGATATCCGAAGTGTTGGCGGAATATCAATAGTGCTGGCCGAATTTACTATCACGTGACTCGATTTTTTTGCAGTTTTAAAAATGGTTAAGACTATGTACAACTAACGGATAATATCTTTTTTGGCGTCAAATTTCCCCAAAAACTGGGAAAAAATTTTAAAATTTTTTGAACTTTATTTTTTTTTTTTTTTATTATGAATTTAAGGAAAACATGATATTATTTTATTATTATTTTATCTTTTATATGCTAAAACAACTTAATAATTTTTCCAATAAAAAATCTCAATATTAAACCAAAATGGAGGGAGTTTTTTTTATAAGTAATGACGGTAGACTGTTAAATAGAATTTTAAACCGTAACAGCCTAACAGGTAACAGGATTATCTGACAGATGAATCTGGATCTATCCGTGACTGATCATGCAACCAGAAAATAATTTCGTTATCTGAGTTACAGATCGGATTGAAGACGGATTATCCGGATGGACGGGTTTCGGATCTCATCTCTAATTTAGATATATAAACAAAGTAAGATTTTGTGAAATTGGAAACGTAAACAATAATTAACATAACCTTAAAAAAATAAATATTGTCAAGCTTGACAAGTTAGCATTAATAAACAAATCAATTTTTAATTCAATGTTTATCAAACACAATAATTCTTACATTGTTAAAAACGATGATTAATCAAAACCTTACAAATATAAGATATTAAAAAAGAAATTTACATTTGAAAATAAAAGAATGAGACTGCAAAGTTGAAAGTTTAAACATGGGCTGCATTTTTTTTAAAAAAAATTTGGGCGTAAAAAAAAAATTTTAATTTTTTTTTTCTATTACACTTTAATATATATAGAAAATCGTACAGTTTCATGATCTTGGGCCACCGCTGAAAAAAAACAATCTGCGTGTCCTCATGTTGCTGATCAATATTCGGGGTACACAATATAATGGATCGTAAATCATTTTCAATAAATATTAAAAAAAATTAATAATTATATTTATTATACTCGGTTATTTACAAATAACAAGTTGTATCTTGCATTATCATTTGATATTTATAACTTTATTTCATTGAGAAACCATTAAATAAAGGGCTTATGCCCTATGACAATCATGGTCTAAGTTCAGTTCAACAAAGTAAATATTGTATACCATAACCTGTATGCTGTATACTATGCTACGACATTATAAATATTTCTTATTTATCCCTATGATCATACAAAATCATTTTATAAATTTGAAAAAAACAAAAAAAAAAAAATGAGTAAGAACGGAAAACAAATAGAATCTGAACTTAATGGATTAAAAATCTCTGATAAAATTTCAAATATCGACCATAAAAATTGTTATGACCCATATGGAGAATTTAATACATTATGGTGTAAAGAATGCGTACCTCGTTATATAATGGAAGGATGGACGAGTGGAAATCATGATATTGATGAATTTATTAAGGATACAATTTATAATGCAAGATATGATAAGCATGTTGATAATCATCCATTATTTCTTGAATGGGTACCATTTGATAGATTTGAAAATATAAAACAAATTGGCGAAGGTAGATTTTCCAAAGTATATTCTGCGACGTGGATCGATGGTAAAGCGAAATATATTAAACAAGATGATGGAACTTGGAAAAAAAAAGAACCTAAACCTATGAAAATTGCTTTGAAAAAATTAAATGAATCTCAAAATATTTCGGCTGAATATTTAAATGAGGTATATTTTATACTTATTGAGAGAAAAGTAATTTATCGACCCGGTCTATGTATCGGCCCTTATTTGTTACCTAATGTCACACCCCACCTTTCAATATTCTGGTCACGTTATTTGTCACATGGCTCAATTTCTTAATGCCGTAATGCTAGCCAAAAATCGGTCGATATTATCGACCGGTCGATAAATTATAAAATCCATTTATTAATATAATTAATTAATTTTTAAATCTTATAGACTAAAACACTTTGGAATATTTATTTTAATGATGACGAATCTTATTTAAATTTTTATGGAATCACCAAAGATCCGGAAACTAAAGAATTTATTATGATTGTACAATTAGCAAATCAAGGAAGTTTGAGACATATTCTTTCAAGTAATTTTAATAATCTTACGTGGAAAGACAAACTTAGAAACTTAGTCGACATTTCATATGATCTTAAAAGATTGCATAGACAAGGTTACTTTCATAAAGGTTTTCATAGTGGAAATATATTACAAAATTATAGTGAAGATGATGATGTGAACCTTACTTATATTTCAGATTTTGGATTATCTGGGTCAACAAATAAACGAAAATCGGATGATGAAAAAATATGTGGGGTATTACCATATATTGCTCCAGAAGTTTTGAATGGAGAACCATACACATTATCTTCCGATGTTTATAGTTTTGGTGTAATTATGACAGAATTATCATCTGGAAAACCCCCTTTTTATGATAAACAACATGACGTCAGTTTGGTATTAGAAATATTTAACGGAATCAGACCAGAATTTGGAAAAGGAACTCCTGAAATTTATAAGAAATTAGCTTACAGATGTATGAATGCTAATCCTAATCAGAGACCAACAGCTGAAGAATTAGAAGAAATACTTTTATTTTGGTATTATTCTCTTGATGATAGTAAGTATTATCAGGAAAGTGGGAAATTTGGATATAAAGGAAAAGAAGTTAAAGCTATGTTTGAAGAAGCTGATAAAGAGATACCGAATATTCCAACTTCATATGAAAAAAATCCTGATGCAATATACACTAGTAGAGTATTCACATTTAGTAATTTACCAAATCCCATTAATTCATCTATTATTACTTCGTATTTTAACGAAGAAGGAGATAATAAAGGTATTGTTCTTAAACTATTACTATTATGATTTTTGGGTATAAATATATGATTAAACCTACAATTACTAATTTTTTATTGGTTTAATTATTTATTTAGAGATTCCTAACTAATTAATCAAAAATTGGAAATGGAACGTTATTTATTACGTTTACTATTTATAGAATATAGTAAATTTTGTTCATTTAAACAATTATATCAATATTTTTTAACATATCAATTTATGATTTCTTATATATTTGTTTTATTGAATTATTATATTATATAACATATGTAACTTGATAAAATAACATTAAAGTGAGAAAAGTAACAATTTAGTAAATTATCAATAAAATCGAGTGGTATTATATTAAGATAATCCAAATTTATATAAAAATAAATTCATCTTTCTATTACCTTCATATAGGTGACATGATACGAAATTAATTATGGCTTATGCCGCGTGTCGTAATGACGTGAATTTTTCACGGCTACAAGCATTTTAAATAATTTGACATATATCGTAATACCAGCGCCCGTATTATAATTCAAGAATTTCAACAGCATCTACACCTTTATGATAATATTCAAAGAAAAAATGATCGAGGTCAGTAAAATCTATGTAAATATGATTCATCAATTTCGTTCTTTTGATGAGCCAACATGGATTGCATAATATTTATAAGTTTCAATAATGAAAAAATTTTCAGGTTATTTTACTTTTATTTTATACAATGCGTCAATGCTTGTATTATTTTTTTTGCAGTTATAAACCATATATAATTAATTATTATTAATTATAAATTGTTTATAATATAACCATTTATCAACTGTATCTTCAAATACGCATCTAATAACGTAAAATTGAGTACTTGTTTTATTATCAAAATTGCATCAAAATACGCTAAATTAATAATATGTCATTTTTCGTGTTGTAATTTGATATTATATTCAATTGAATTTTTTTTAAAAAAAAAAATATCACGTAAAACTCTTTCACGTTCCGTAAATTAAAATATTTGATTATAATAAATAGTTTACTATATCTGATATGTACTGACAAAAAAATTTTTAAAGAAATACGTTTTTTTGAAATCATATATCGCTTTATTAAGAATTATTAAAATTACTTCAAGTCGCATATCACGCATGTCATTAAATTTGAACCATATATACTATATCGTAATATAAAAATTTGATCGAGATCATGTTGATCATGTTAAAGATTTCATCAATATACGGAAGTAAAAAAAAGTAAAAATATAATCACGTTAATCACCGACCTTTAATCAAATTAATAAACTCTCAGAATTTTTGGGCAAAGTTAACATAATATTATTAAACAAGGCCATTATATTACTTTCGGATTCCAAGTTATATACAGTATAGTGGTTACGGTGCAGCCAGAAATAAAATTTACTATTAGATCTGCGCCTTTTAGGCCGAAATTACGATCTCCACGATTATTTTTTCAATTCTATGCATATCCGTGTCCGACAAGCCAAAGAAGCAAAAGAAGGACAAATCCCGCAATTCAAAAGAGAAAATCTTAGCGGAAATTATAGTTGCGTTGCGTAAACTTATTTAGTTTAGGTTTCAGAATATAGAGGGCTCTTGGATCGTTTTAAATTAGTTAATAAAATTTTTGTATCCAGTAGTTAGATTTTAGTTTAGCTT
>JADRCO010001523.1:0-18753 GCA_021464525.1 Rhizophagus sp. LPA8_4_AMF | reverse complement strand
CTGGCCTTAGAAAAAGTAGGACAGAGGCCAAATTTTTCTATTTATCGGTCTTTGCCAATCTGGCTGCGTCCCAAAAATTTCAGGCACAGATCATTGATATTTTCCCAAAGACCGGCCAGGACCAGGCAAGACTGAAAAGACCGTTGAGCATCTTTACAAGCCATCCTTGACAAAAGGTTGATGTCTGGACATCGTGTCAGATATATGCAGGATGATGTTTGTACATCATCGCCATGATGATTGAGACAATTGAGACATCATGGTGATGATGTACAAACATCATCTCACATATATCTGACATGATGTCTAGACATCAACCTTTTGACCAGGATGGCTTTCCATAGTATTACAGTAATAGAAATAATAAAAAATAATGTATTGCTTAATTTAGTTAGTAAAACCTATATGAAGTAGATCTCGGCATAGTCTATCATTTTTACAGTAAAAAAATTTTTTTTTTTAGATTATAAATAACTTCCAATGAAAAATTCGCAATAATATTAAAAAAATTTGAAATATACAAACAATAAAAAAAAGTCTCAATTGTATTAATTTTTATCGAGATAAACAAAAATTCCCCAATGAGAAATTCTCAGATAATTACTGATTTATTATCAAAAAATTTTAATAAGCAAAAAAATTAAACTTTTAAAGTTTGCTAAATTTAACTAGTATCATCAAAGAAAAAAAAAATTACTTATTATTAAAGTATTTAAGATTACCACCCAACATTTTTTGCAAGGCTTTTTATGACGATAGAGGTACTTTGAAAAATAATAAAAAAAGTATATATATATAAAATTAATCTAGTACTGTTGCGCAATTTTTCGGTCGTCTGATCCTTTGTGATATTGATAAAGTGGATTCGCTTAAAAGAAGCGTATTTTTTTTGTTGACTAATGCATATACATTATTAATAAATTAATATTACTGCACTATGTATACACACAATAACCTGAGTAAAAATGTAATTGGAAAAATAAAATTTTACCGTTATAATAAATTTTAAATATTTGGATTTTTCTTTTAATTAACATTTGTAAGTAAATATTATTAGCACAAGTATTACCTCATGATTTGGATTATCCAGTTACTAAATTTAATTAGAAATTTTTTGCTTGAGATTGATTTCTTATTGAATTGTGAAGTCATTCTAATGAAAAAAATAATCATCAATCATTTCTAATATTAATAAGCAAAAGGATTAAAGGTTAAAATCTACTATTTACTTATTTGTAAAAATCGTAAAAGAATGTAAGACGAGAAATTTCTAAAGCATAATCAATTATATAGAGAGAATATTTTTTTTAACGAATATTTATGTTTATTTTTCTTTATTGAAAATGATTGAAAATTACAGATTAACGACTTAAATACAGTATAAATAAGTTAAAATTCGATTTTTATGTGATGACAATTTGTCGTTGCCATTATCTAATGGTTACACACTTACGTAATATCATATATTCCAATCTATATTTTTAAAATGTTACGGTGAATGTTATACTAAAAGATATACTATTTCACTCATTTTCTTAAATATCACAAATTGTTGATCATGATAAAATTAAACCGCCGCTATACAAATACAATTTATTTATATTAAGTAAAATAAATAATAAGATTGTGTTTCAATTTTATTAATTATATTAATTATATAAAATAAATGTTATAAAATAATGTTATAAAACGTTGATACAAAGTTATACGAAAGTAAAAAAAAAGAAAGGAAAGGAAAAGCTAACCCAATATATAAATAACCTTTTTTTTTTTAATTTTTTAATAAAAAATTTAAATAAATAAAAAAATTCAATCGAATATATTTTTAATTTTAAATATATATTATGATGTAATTGATAATTTTTTAGTGTAGAAATCTTCTGATAATTCGCACTGATTTTTTAATAATCTCTCTGAATGCTCCGAAATTTATTCCGAACAATCTATGTACAATAAGTTCAAGCAATATAGATTGTATAAGTTCGGACACAACTTCCGAAATAAAATTTTTTCCTTCTTCGTGAAAAAAAACATCAATAGATAAGCAAAGTAAGGTATGCGAAATAAATCCACTTTTTAATAAAATACTAGTGATAGCATTGGCAATAACACATTTACCAATGGATTTTAGAATTTCTTCGTTTTGATCCGCATTATTAACAGATTTAACAGATTGGTAAGTAACAACCGGTGAAATTAAGATGATGAAAGCTATAAAAGCTATTGATAAGAAAGTTGAGAATATTTTCATAGTGAATTTCATTTTTTTTTTCTTTTTTTAGCGTAAAAAAGAAAATAAATTATTTATGAAAGAAAATAGGTCGTCTATTTATATAAGTTTCAGAATAAGAGAAATAAAGTACAAAATAATTGAAGTTTCTAAGTATCGATTACGTACATGATTATCTAAATCGGCGTAATTGATTGTTTTTATAATATTAAAAGAGTAATTTCATTTAACTTTTATGGGCGTCAATAAGATAACAAAAGATATAAAGTAACAAAGACATAAGGTAAGAATCGACGAAAAAAACAAGGTCTTCCAAACTTTGTCGCACAGACTCACCGCAAGTATTATGATGTGGTACTTGAACGATGTAGAGATAATAACACTAATATATATATCATCTCATGAGTTACGGTCAGGGATTAAGGCTTATTACTAAAAGATGTTTTTACAACTACAATTAATAAATACCCAACGATGAAAATAATTTATTACTCTTGTCTTTAACATGAAAATTATTGTCTAATAATACGTCAAAGCCTCAGAAAGCCCCAAAGGGTTTATATTTGAAAAGATACTGTATATCGATAATAAATATAAAAAAATTAAATAAAATGAATTTTTACTTGGATTAATTTTTTAACGCATCTTGCCCATGCTATTTTTGAGCATGTGTGACGTAGATAAAATGTACAAAACCCCTAGGGTAGGGTTTAAGTGTTACGAATTCTGATAATGGTTAGAGTTTAAAATTTTCGATCATTATTTATTACTAAAATCGGTCATAAACAAGTTTTTTTGTTTTTTTTTTATACGTATTTAGAATAATTAAAGTTAAGTAAATATTTTCTCATGGAAAAAAATTTATTCTTTCCCCCGAATTCAATTAATCAATATGATCATGGGTTTAAAATTTTCTCTCCAAGTGTTTATTACATTATTCTGCGTAATTTACGTTATTAACGGTATTAATGGATTAAATAATGGACTCGGTCGTACTCCTCCAATGGGATGGAATAGTTGGAATAGGGTAATTTTTATTGGCGGAATAAATGTTTATTATTTTGCAATATTTTTTTTTTTTTTTTACTAACTTTGGCGTTTTTTTTTAGTTTCATTGTCGTATTAATGAGAATTTAATTAAGCAAACTGCGGATGCTCTTATTAAATATGGATTAAACGATGTCGGTTATAAATATTTGAATATTGGTAAAGTTTATAATTAAACCATTGTAAAATAACTTTAATTATATAATTAAAAATTACCCTTTAATTATAGATGATTGTTGGGAAGGTGAAAGAGATAAAGAAGGATATATTCATGCTAGTAACGTCACGTGAGTCTAATTTAACTTTATAAACGTTAAAATATTTAATGATTAGTACTTATAGCTTCATTTTTTAAAAGTTTCCCGAGCGGTATTAAAGGTAAATTTCTTAATGTTTCTTTAAAATTAAATATTATTTAGTCTAATAATAAATTTGATTTTTATAGCTTTGGCGGATTATGCACATTCAAAAGGGCTTTTATTCGGAATTTATAGCGACGCAGGTACTCTTACATGTGCTAGACGACCAGGAAGTCTCGGTAACTTTCTATTTTCAAACATGTTCCTTTCAAAAAAATTCTTTAATAAATGGATTTTCTTAACGTTTATCAAATATCAATCTTTTTTTTCGTAGGATATGAAAATAATGATGCAAAGACATTTGCATCATGGGGAATTGATTATATAAAATACGATAATTGTAATAATGATGGTACACCAGAGGAAAAACGATATAAGGTAAAGAAAAAAATTAAATTTATTTATTGAGAGTTAAAATAATAGTTTATATTATTAACTTAACATTTATCTAGGCTATGCGTGATGCGCTTAATGGTATAAAATTTATTAATCCATTAGTTTATATTATTAATATATCATCAGTAATTAATTACTTTTTTTTTAATTAGCTACTGGAAGACCCATATTTTATAGTATTTGTGAATGGGGGTATGAAATTTATTGTCGTAAATGCGATCGTGTTTAGCTTCCAATTTGATATTTAATATATTATTTCTTTTAGGAGAAGCGCACCACATCTTTGGGGACCTTCAGTTGGAAATAGGTATCTTATTATCAATTTTCTTCTTTATTTTTCCGTCCGTTCTTCACATATCTAAATGAACCTTTCTTGTATGTATTTTTTATTAGTTGGAGAACAACCGGGGATATCCATGCAACATGGCCATCAATTTTAGATATATTACGAAGACAACATAGAATAACAAAATACGCAGGTCCAGGTGGTTGGAATGATCCTGATATGCTACAAGTTGGAAATGGTCAATTAACGGTTGATGAACAGAAAAGTCATTTCTCTTTATGGGCCGCACTAAAATCTCCTCTTTTACTTGGTTTTGATGTAAGTATTGAATTAATTTCCATCTTTTTCAGTTCATCTTATAAGTTTATTGAATGAAATTTTTTCTTTAATAGATTAGGAATCCACCTCATGATACCTTGGAAATTGTAAAAAATACTGAAATTATTGCTATTAATGTAAGTATTAAACAGAGATGGAGTTTGAATTATGTAAGATAAAATTATTATTAAAAATTATTTAAATTTTTTTTTATAGCAAGATTCATTGGGAAAATCAGTAAATATCGTTGAAAGTACAATTTATTTAGATATTTGGGTTGGTGAATTATCCGATGGTCATGTAGCTCGTAAGTTTTTTCATTCTTGTTGCAAATAAAAAGAATAAATTTATATATTTATTTATTATTTCAAAAATCATTTACTTAAATATTTTACTTAAATATTTACTTGAATAAAATAACTTGCTTTCTTTAGTATTACTTAACAAGAATGAATCACCTACTAAGATTGAATTGGATTTTTCTAAACATGTGAATATACGAGGAAAAATTTTAGTCAGAGATTTATGGGAACACGAAGATAAAGGAACTTACGTTAATAGGTAATTTTTTTATGTACCTTATTTTATTCATCTATTATTTTTTTTTTAAAAAAAAATTAATATTAAAAAATCTTTTTATGATTTAGTTATTCATGTGAAGTACCTAGACATGGTATAGCCGTATTAAAACTTTCTGGTGGAACAAAGATTAATGATTTTACAGTTCAATATTATGATAATGATAATTTAATCAATGATTTTTATAATGGTGATTTAATTAATGATTTTTATGATAGTGCTTTTGGTAGAAATTGATTAATTGAATTTTCTTTAAAGAAAAAAAAAAATGGATTATTTAAAATTCTTTGGATTTTTTGTTATGACGAATTCTGATTTATTTATTAGAAGAAACTTTTATTAAATTGCGTTGTGAGAGTAACTTCAAATGTTTCAGAAATATACAAAAGGACGTGTTTATTTCACCCGAAGTCTTAAATATGATATTGTTTTTTTCGTTCAGCCACGCATTTTTACTCTAAATTAACTAATGATTAGTTCGTAAAATCTAGATACGTCTTTTCAGCTAACTAATAACTAATATAACCCATATTTTGTGTTTTCTTGAGGATTTCATTTTTATGTATGTTATAGTACGTGTTGCTACTTCCTTACTTCTTTCGAGGTACTGTATGATCTGGCAACATGTATTCACTACACGCCAGATGTAACGAGGAATATGTTGAATCAGGAAGAAGTAAATACAGTAATATAATGTATCTCACGTATTAAAGATGTGAAGCGAAAAAGAAAATATCTCACATCTACACTTAGACATACAGTAGTTTAAGTGGAAAAGAAAAACTTGTACACTTCACAAGTTATTGTAGATATATGATTTAGAATTATATACAAGTTGTTGTAACAAGTTAAAGATATGAAGTATGAACTAACCAAAAAAATCGCAAGTATACTATATTTAATATATTCCCAATTATAATTTTTATACTATCAGATTACATTTTCTTTTCACAAGTCAATGATTAAAATTCTCTATAATAATTATTTTCATAGTGACAGTAATATAAATATTTGTATAATTTAAAAATTTTTTCAATGAATAAATTTTTACTTTGAGATATCTTCTGAAATTGAACATTTAAGTTATGCTTAAAAGTACAATAATTCTGGTCTTTATCTTATGTCTCTTAATAATATCATCACACGATATTACTACTGTTTATTATGATATTTTATTTCTCTTTGACCTCAAATACGACAAAACAACTAACAATAGAGCAAAGAGCTCAAGCAATTATATTATTAGAATTAGGGTTGAGTTTGATATAAGATTTGGTGAAAATATTGGCCGTACAACTTAACTATTTTACCAATGAAAAGAAGTATAAAGAAACTATAATGATTATTAATCCAAAGACAAAAGAAAGTTTGATGATAACTTGTTTAAAGGTGTAGTAAACTTTTTTTTTTCATGAATGAATAATTTAGCTAATTTCTATTTATTTCAAAATATTTCAATCTAGCAATAATGATAAGAAAAACCTTTAATTTTAATATAGAATAATAAAGTAACAGCATACGCGATTAATGTAACACTTTTACATCCCTTATAATATTATTTTTGTAGGATAATATCCTAATTAGATTTGTCAAAAAAAAAATGGTAAATCTGGCCGCAGTACTCGCAAATCCTATAGAAACTTGTTTTTCTGTTATAGTCATTTTTTAAAAACAGAGATTTTGCTAATTCATGTAATGATTCTAGATATCCTCTTTTAAGTGCATGTTCTCAAATTACTCCACAAATGGCCTAAGCATTTTTTAAAAGTTCAATTTATATGTAATATAAAGTAGTTTTACGCGATCGATCGCAGAATGTGTAGCAATAACAATTAGGTCTATCATATTTTTTACGTAATACATTACGCTATAAAGCTAAAGCGTATCAGAATACCCGATTCCATCATTAATTGTTTTTTTTATTAGGTGCTTATAAAACAAAAGTCTTTTATTGTTTTATTATTGGCAAAATGAATTTGATCGATTATTTTAAAAAGCTAATCATTTACTTATTTGTAATTGAAATTAGGAAAATCCAATCAACATAAAGTCAAAAACTATTCGTAAAATTTTGCTACAGCCGGAATGCTTTACGTCATCCTAATTGATCAAAAAATTCCATGTCTGTAAGATCTTAAATCTGGTTTACAGAAATTCATTGTTCTTCAAAAATATCTTTAAATCTTGTTGTAAACCTGATGATTCATCTAATTTAATAAAAAATTCATCAAGAGAAAGAACTTGTTGTATTGGAAAAGATAATGTATTTGGTGGTGAAATAGATGTATTATTTGAATTATTTGTAATAGAATTTTGCATAAAAGAAAACATTTGAGATGGGATACCAAAAAAAAAAATAGTATCGTATTAAAATTTGAATTTTGAGTAATAGGCGTTGAAGCTTGTAGCTGTAAGTGTTTTAACACTATAGCTAAATTAGGCATTTGTGTATTATCTGTAGTCCCACGAACTCAAAAATATTAAAAATTTCTTATTATTTTATTAATTTATATAAAGTGAAAAAAATTTACAATCTCCCAAGCCCAGAATTGGAGATGTATTGCAGTAAGTTTTATATGTCTTCAAAGCATGCATCGACTATCACGTGTTTCCATGTTGCAACAATTCAAATTATTTATATGGAGACAAATTATTATGGTGATCTATTGTTACGAAAAAAATTATAGTGATCATCTATATAACAAAAAAAAATCATCTATCATTTATTAGGATTAGCGAACGCCAGTAGCCGGGAACAGTAAATTTTTTAATACCATGAGCACGCCGATCAACCGATCAATCGATCAAAGAAAAAAAAATTTTTTTTGATTAACATTAAATGGTCTTAACCGCTAAAGCATAGATCAGCATCGCACAATTCAAAAATTATTTATACGGGCTAATCTAAAACGTCATGATTTTTCAAATTGTATATAGATTATATGATTCATTCAAATATCTGTTACGGATATGTCTTGGAAAATATCTTTTCTCACAGACACATGTGTTCTTAGATGTATTCAAAAATAATGTAATTTAAATATTTAATCTAATCTAACCATCGATCTTATATAACGAATGCCAAGATGTATTCAAAAAACATCCAAAAGTATCCGTTTTTATCACCTTTGCATTACATTTAACCGACCAATATAATAATTTAAATCAATTTACCTGTCGTCCTTCTAACCATTTGTTTACAAAGAACTAAAAAAGAGAATTTTATAATTCTAATTATAAGTAAGGTACATAAGAATTTCTACAACTTTTTTATTATTTACGATGACATTATAAATCATGTCAGATAATTTTGAATTACGAATTTCTTTAGTTATATCGATGAGGAATTTTTAAAAATTTATTATTAATTAATTTTAAATCAAAATATTTTAACAAATAATTGTTTAAATATAGAAAATTTTTGATTTTAGTTATCAAAAAAAATTAAACTTTTAAAGTTAGCTAAATAAATCATCATCAAAAAAAAGTTAGTTTTGATAACGTGTATATTAGATGATAAATTTTTTATAAAAAAAAATATTAATCGGTCAAATGTACTATCGGTTGAAAAATTATTACTGTTAAACTATTATCATGGCTTACATTATAAAGTAGAAGTAATCATTTGTGATTAAATCCATTGAATCGACCAACTGTGCTATAAAAGATGATCATTTTTTTTTTTCTCGTCGTCGAAAACAGTAAAAACAGTAAATCAATAAATTATTACATGAGCATCAAAATATTATTAAAAAGGAAACGTTCATAAACGCTCATCATAATACTGCATAAAAAGAATTCCAATTAATTTATTGAGTACACGTCATTAGTTTTGGATATTAATTTTTATTAGATAAGAAAAAAGACACGTTTTTATATCTATATTTTACTATGAGAATCTAAATAATTAATTCTAAATTTAAAAAATGAAAAAAAAATACCTATATAATCTATTTATGGAGCTGGAGTACGTAAAAAGGCGTCTGGAGAACCCTTTTTAAGACCAGTAATAACTCCTTTTGTTGATAATTTAATAAGATCTTTTGTTAATTCAGCTGGTGGTTTATTACCACTCTTGGAAATTAAAAGAGCTAATGTCCCAGCAACAAGTGGAGAAGAAAAAGAGGTACCAGACTCATATTTATAAGCACTATTGTCATTAACACCAGCACCTAAAAAACCACGACCTGGAGCGAAAATGTCAACACATTTTCCAATGTTTGAGAAATCTGTAACTGCATCACTTGTTTTTTCGGTAGCACCTACTGTAATAGCTGAAGGTGCAGATGCAGGTGATAACCTACAAGCATCTTTAGAAAAATCATTACCAGCAGAAACAGCCATGTGAATACCAGCATCAGTAACTTCTTTGACAACTTGATTTAAAGCTCGTGATACAGATTCTACTCCAAGAGACATGTTAACAACTGAATTCTTGTTTTTACCATTTTTGTGTTGTTTAATTACATAGCATAAACCTTCAATCATATTGGCAGTTGAACCATCACCCTTAGCATCCAAAACTCTAACATCAATAATAGTGGCATTTCTTGCTACCCCTACACCATTCCCAGCAGCAATACTAGCAACAAAAGTACCATGACTATCTATAACATTTCTTTTGCAATTTCCACAGAAAGAATGTCCAAATTTGGCACGACCATTAAATTGCTCATGTGTAAGTAAAATACCACTGTCAACGATGAAAATATTTACACTTTTTCCAGCTGAATCAGGGTAAACAAATTTTCCGTCTAGTGGACGTTTAGCTTGATCAATACGATCAAGATTTTGTGATGGATCATTGTCTACTGCACGTCTATTTATAAAATAACGTTTACTAAAACGTTGAGGGGCATCCACTTTAACTTTTATTTCTTCTTCAACAAGTTTAACATTTTTCATCTTACCAATTTCTTTTGCAGATTCAGATGTAAAATATGAGGTATATCCTTGTATAGATTCATCAACAGAAAAATCCCTAATAGCATTTTGATCAAACACAATACTATTACTTTCATCATCTTCAATGATGCTTTGAACACGTGTTTTATAGCATTCTTTCATTATTTCATAATGATTTTCGGCAGCATTCTTGACTTCTTTATCAAAAATAACGATAAACCTCTTTTTTTCGGTGGTATTATCTTCGGCTTGAATTGAGGGGCATTCCCTTTGAGCAGAGACTGAGAGAGCAGCTAACACAGCAATAGAAAATATTTTAATGAAGTTTGAAGCAACCATGTTCTATTATTCCTATTATTATATTCGAGTAATAGGTTTTTATATAGGTAACAATTCTGTATAAAAGAAAAATTGGGCTAGAAATTGGGAAAGGATTAAGAATGGCACTAAAGTAAAGTGTTTGGATTTTTTTTTTTGCCTCCTGTCTTTATATATTTGTAAAATTTTTTACAAAAAAATTATTTAGTAAAACAATGATAATCTTGTTTATGCTAAAAAGTTTATGCGGAATTTTTTTAAATTTTTTTTTTATTCCATATAGGCGGATTTGACGCATTGCATGTGATAATTTCATAATAAATGGGAATTGGTTACTATTGGTATGATGCGTCAAATCGGCCCATATGCGAAAGCTGATCGATCAATAAGAAAAAAGAGCGATAAATAGAAATAAATTATTTTGTACATTACTTTACTAAACATAGAATATTTAAAAACTATAATTAACCTTTTTCCAAATAAAGAAAAATTAGATAAACATAAAAAAATTTACTATCCCTTAAACTAATAATAGTTTCAGTTGATCAATTAAGAAATAATTTTATACATTATAAGCAAAATTACTGATCATTTTTGTATTTACTACGAATTTTGATAAATTAAAATGAATGTAAAGTTTATTATTAAACGTAACATAAATGAGAGAATGTGAATTTAACATTCAAATATAGTGCAGAAGTCGTTAGTATGTACACTGGATGTACCATCATCAAAACTTACTGTATGTAAAATATCATATTAAAGTTTATTATTGGAGATTTTTTTGAGTTAGTTCAATTATGAATCAAATACCGGGTATTTAGATTAATTCGGACTTTTTAATTTTTGTAAATTACATGTAAGTTCCCAGAAAGTAATTTATCCTTGGAATAAAAGCTATTAAAATTTCCGAAAACTTAAAATTCGATAAATCATGCATTATTAGTCTTCGTACAATACTAAAAGATTAAGAAATACACAAGAACCTAAGAAACAACATGACACCTCGCATTTTTAAAAATACTAAAGAAAAAATTTTTTTTCTTATTTAGAAGTATCTAAAAAAAGCTAAAAAAGCTTGAATAATTTATTTATTTTATTTATTTTTTAAAAAGGAAAGTGTCATATGAAAAAGACAACTATTTGGAGCGTTCTCGTAAAATTTGGGATGAAAACAATAAGAGTTATGGACGTGTGGATTTTAATATAAGTTATAATGATCGTCAAAAAAATCTCTAATAGTAGATACCTTTTAGGGCAGTGACATATATTACGTAATATCCATTTATTATAAGCTTATACCCCCACCCACATGTAATATGTAAAAATCTTACGTTACACTTATATGTTATATGACCTTTCAAATACCCCACCCCCTAAATTATTACGTAATAAATGTCACTGCCCTAATAGACTTATTTAGTTGAAGGAGTCGTGTAATATTACTATTTTACTAATGTACGTCAGCTAATTCCTGTTTGTAGGAAATTGAGCGTTTATATCTCTATATGAAATGCAAACGTGTTGTGATAAATACTGTAAACTCTTGGATATCAATTATTAGTTCTTAGATTTTCGTTAATATAGTATATTTTTTCGAACATTGCCTAGATTCTCCTAGATTTCGTTTACTTTTTTTCCGAACATTTTATTTCTACTAAAAATATTTTCTTTACGTATATTACGTAATGTTACACAAATTTCATAAAACTTTGTTAAAGTACTCGAGTGATGACATTTTGCGTGTTGATTATGTAAGGATTGATAACTATTTTTGATGGCAAAACTTTAGTCTTCTTAAATTTGGTTGGCTTAAGCATAAGTGAACGTAGAAGTAATAAGTAACTCGCATATATAATAGTAATCCTTCGTGTAGTAACGAACATCCTGAACTAGTAGATTTTCCAAAGAACAAGCTCTTCGTCTCATACTGAGTCTTGGCGTATAATAATTTCATGCAATGTCCACTGAACTTAGAAATGAAAAAGATGCGTACGTTTGTTTAAAAGATTTTGCATGAATGCTCAATTGAGGGTACACCTTTTTTTTACTGCTGAAAAAGAACAAGGTTGATTCGATCTTTATGGCTGCCTTAAATAACAAAAAAAAAGAGTCTGAATTAATTTTACGGAAATTTCAGTCATGTGATGAGATAAAATTGATTTTGAGATACACTAATACTATCATCTCGGAAATTTTGAATGGTAACAAAAATATTTTAGCGATTTAACTCCTCAGTAAAGCAGGTTTTAATATTGTGTTAAAAAATTATTTACTTAATATGATTTTATCCTTTAACGTTACCACCTCTTTAATGACAGTTTCATAAGTAATTTAAAGTTAATAAAGTTGTTCCAAAGTTATTATAAATTCAAACGATCGAATAAAAAATGGTAAATTTCGAAATTCATATTAAAGAAACTTTTAATTAAAATCGCTTTTATTATAATATGTAGATGAAAAGAAAAAAAATAATTACAAAATATATATCGAATAAATAAGTCGGAAGAGATACAAATTATGTATTTATTTTACCACAGATGATTAATCAGATAGTATGTCGATTTTGACGTCCTCTCGATCGTAATGAAGACCATATAAAAGACGTTCTATATTAACTTTCTCTGAATCTTGCAAGGTAACACGAAAAATAAGATACTTTCTTTTAATGAGCGGTAAACGTATCTTTATATCCCTTTCAAAAATACTTCTCGAACACAAAAATGGTATAATCTTTTTCGTAATTTTCTCTTCCAAAGTATGCTTGCTTTGCATTTTTTCGAAATATTCCCCAAGATGTTTTTCAAGTATCTCACCAACCTTTTTCTCTCTAACCTCTTCAGCCTCTTCAACCTCTTTAGCCTCTTCAACCCCTCCAGCCTCTTCAACCCCTTCAGTCTCTTCAACCTCTTTCTTTAATTTCTCTCTAATCTCACCAATCTTTTTAAGGATTTCTTTCTCTTCCAAAGTTTTCTTTATTTGTATTATTGTTAAATATTCCCCATTTTCAAGTATCTCGTCAAAGAGTTTCTTTAATTCCTCTTTAATCTTTTTTTTATATTTCTCTATAGTACCTTCAATCTTTTCAAAACTTTTTTTCTCTTCCAAAGTTTTCTTACTTTGTATTTTTTCTATTTTAATCCCTTTAACCTTAAAGAGGTTAAAGAGGATAAGGTTAAAATGTTTTTCAAGTATCTCATCTATAATCTCTTTTTTTAATTCCTTTATAGCATTTACAATTTCTCCAGAACTTTTTTTTAAATCCTCATCAAGCCCTACAATATATTCTATTATAATTTTATGTATCAAATTTTTGTTATCTTCGGGCAAAAAATTTTGTTTTTTCATTACAATATCGTCCGGAATTGTATTTAGCCCAAACATTTCCAAAAGGTCCCAAATATTATCCTTATCATTCGCTGCTTCCAGTTTAACAAATGATTTCTCCGTATCTATAATTGTCTTTATTGTTACCAAAATTTGCCTAGCAATGTCTCCACTCTCGTGTCTTCTGTAATTTTTTACCAATACTTTAATTTGCTTGATAAAACCATTTCGACAAAATCCGTTTATCGATAGTCCAATAATGAAAATGGCTGAGTGAAAGCGATTCTTAAAATACTCAGGTTTATATATAATAAGATATACACATAAGCAGTCTAACAAGCCAAAAAACCCTCCAATTATAAGGAAATCATCCGCTATAAAAGCAATAAGTTTATGGTCTTGTATCACATCTTTGGTGGTAAAAAATCCAAAAAAAATGCTCATTAAGACAAGAGCGGTGAGAATAAAAGCATTAATCATAAAAGATATAAAACGTCTAGTATTCGATGATTTTAAACAATAATTCCGTTTCTTAATAGTATCTATCGCTAAATCCAAATGATAAATGTATTCCAATTCATTATTCGGAAATGATTGTTTGGAACGTTCAATAGAATCTGAATAGGTTTTAAGATCATAATCTGAAATAACAAAGGTATCTTTTTCAACCATTAATGTATTTTGTCCATTAAACCAATCATAAGCGGTTTTCAGAATGCCTAGACTACCTATAGATCCAGTTATAGTAGTATATACAATTTTTAAACTAGAGGGATCAACACGCGAATACTTTAGAACAAGAAAAATAATTCCCACTAACATGACAAGTATAGAAATAGTTGCAAAAATTTTCAGGTCACTAACTATCTTGTTTGTAAGGTCCAGATTTTCCTTTAATTCCCTCTTCAATTCTACTAATCTTAATATCTTTTTCATGTTATCCAGCTTCTTAATTTCATTTATACCGGTATCGTTACTTTCAATTACGTTATTTTCGATTTTGTCGTTTTCATCTGACATTTCATCTGACATTTTTTACAAATTAGACCTTGTTAATTTTTTTCAAATTTCTTGATTTAAATCGTTTTCGTGCAATAGTATATAACGAAGCCTGTACGTAATTTATTGACTTTTTCTTGTGAATTAAATTTATCACTTAAAGGTCCGCCATAGGAATTGGATTTTGACCTTTTTAAATGATAAAATGAATACAATATTATAAAATCTACGTACATGATCAATTTTGTAAATCACAATAAGTAGTATTTATTGTGATGCACGAAATTAGTAATTTATTTCGGTCGTATTGTTTAAGAAAGATGCATATTTAGGGTTAACAATAAAATCCATCAACCTCTATAAATATACAACATGTATGAAATCATAAAACAAGCCAATATTACCAAAAAATATATTATAATGGAAGAATTAAACAATATGTATGCAAAGTCCTTTGTATTCACAAAAAAAAAAAAATATTTTTAAATTTATCACTTAAAGATCGTCATAGAAATTGGATTTAAAATGATAAAAGTAATACAGTATTATAAAATTTACATAAATTACTTAATTTCGTTCATCACAATTAATACTACTTATTGTAATTTACAAATTGATCATTTATTTACTGTATGCAGATTGCTGTAAGCCAATCATGATACTAAAATTGTAAATATTGAATAATGGAAGAAATTAAACGATATGCATGCAAATGCTTTTTGTAAAAATATTTTCGAAATCATACATGTTTTGTATCTGATAACCAATTTAGTATATTATAATAATTTTGATTGATCTTTTTTTATTTATTATTGTTTTCATTTCATCGGATTTTTTTGGATCATTTTTCAAATTTCTTGATTTAAATCGTTTTCGTGCAGTAGTATATAACGAAGCCTGTACGTAATTTATTGACTTTTTCTTGTGAATTAAATTTATCACTTAAAGGTCCGCCATAGGAATTGGATTTTGACCTTTTTAAATGATAAAATGAATACAATATTATAAAATCTACGTACATGATCAATTTTGTAAATCACAATAAGTAGTATTTATTGTGATGCACGAAATTAGTAATTTATTTCGGTCGTATTGTTTAAGAAAGATGCATATTTAGGGTTAACAATAAAATCCATCAACCTCTATAAATATACAACATGTATGAAATCATAAAACAAGCCAATATTACCAAAAAATATATTATAATGGAAGAATTAAACAATATGCATGCAAAGTCCTTTGTATTCACAAAAAAAAAATTTTTAAATTTATCACTTAAAGGTCGTCATAGAAATTGGATTTAAAATGATAAAAGTAATACAACATTATAAAATTTACATAAATTACTTAATTTCGTTCATCACAACTTATTGTAATTTACAGATTGTTCATTTTATTTACTGTATGCAGATTGCTGTAAGCCAATCATGATACTAAAATTGTAAATATTGAATAATGGAAGAAATTTAAACGATATGCATGCAAATGCTCTTTGTAAAAATATTTTTGAAATCATACATGTTTTGTATCTGATACCCAATTTAGTATATTACAATAATTTTGATTGATTTTTTTTTTATTTATTATTGTTTTCATTTCATCGGAATTTTTTGGATCGGCCTTTTTCTCATCATTTACGGACTTAGTCATCGGACTGCCTAATAATTTAGTGATGAATAGGTACTTCAAAAGCGTTACCGCTTATGGTTACGGTAATACCAAAACTTTTAGCAAAATTTGTTATACAGTATAATAAATGACGAATATTACAAACTCAAATTTCAAAAAAAGAAAGGATAAATCCTTTGTATTATAGTAAGTGACTAGCAGTAACCCGTTGCTTCGCACCGGGACTATTAAGTTGGTTTAAATTTATTCACCACAATTTATTATTTAAAATTTGATTGGCTAACTTAAGTAGCAATCATTTTATTATCTATTCGCTTTAGATTTCTTTGTTTCTCATTCCTCAAGCTTTCATGCAAGCTTGGACATGGAAAACTAAGGATTAAATTGAAGCTTTGGATAATAGAACAAATTATGAAGGTAAATCTTCTAGGTTATTATTTTTTTGTATTGCTTTTTTGCTTTGAATTATACTAACAAATTTTTTTTACTATTTCCTTTCATTCTCTATTCCCTTTCAATTCCCTTTCATTCTTCATTTCTTTCATTCTTCTATTCCTTCCTTTATACCTTCCCTTTCCTTCCTATACACCTTCTCTTTCCTTCCTGTACACACCTTCCCTTACACACCTTCCCTTTTCTTCCTGTACACCTTCCATTTCCTTCCTTTACACTTGTTTTTTTTCATTCTTTCACACCATGCTCTTTTTGTCTCTTTTTTGCACCCACCGTCAAAATTTATGATTTATTTATATGTATTTATTTGCATATTATCCAACACCAAAAATTTTTTATCGTGCAAAATTTCATTATTCTGATCTATTGTCACAAAAAAAATCTTTTTGTCACGCAAAATTTCATTATATCCGATCTATCGTTAAAAATAAATACTAAAAAAAAAATTTAGTAACCAAGTTAGTTAATTATCTTTACTAATTTGTACTGGCAAAATGCCAGATACTGGCAACCAAAAATTAGAAACCAAAAAATTTTTATTATGGTGATCAATTGCTAATCTCACTAAAACAATCGGTTACACCACGATTTCCTGACATACGATTTCCCGACAGGACATTTTCCCGACAGGTTTGGCCAGAGTTATGCAGAGTTATGCACTAACACGTGAACAAACGGCCGGGGTTAGGCAGTCAGGAAAATATCCTGTCGGGAAGTTGTCCGACATTGAAACAATCATCCGTGCCAATGCATTAAGAAAATTAACAAATCATAACAATATTAGTGACTAAACATGAATGGGCAAAACATCAGTTACCGAGATCAAAAAAAAATATTTTAGTTTGTTATCGGTTATATGCATTAGTAATTAATGTCTATCCGCCAATCAATGATTTTTAATTATAAATTCATGAGATGTATGGCAAGCCGTTCTATAGCAAAAGTGCTGAAAACCACAGGGGATCTGCTGCAAACCAGCAGACTTTTGCTATAGAACGGCTTGCCATAGAGATGAGATAAATCTGGCGCATGTGCAACACACGTCGCACAATTCAAAATTATTTATACGGTCTAATCTAAACACCAGTACATTTCATGAATTTTTTTAGTTATATAGATTGTCACAGCAAAAGAGGTATTGCGGTGTTATGGAATAAGTGATTTATGGTTTATTTATATATTTATAAATTTATTATATCTTATAAATTATTAATATTTTGTATATAATATTAGAAGAACCATTATTGAAAACGTTTATTTAAAAAAATCTGTGAAGTTGATTGTTAAAAAAAAAGATCACACTCAAAAAATTTAGCATAACGGCCTATTGTTTTTAAAAAAAAAGATTATGCTCAAAAATTTAATATAGCAGATAGCGGTCTATTGATAAATAAATAAAAAAATATTGGGTTAGGAAATAATATCATTTAAAAAAATAAAAAAGAGGGGCGGGAAACAATAAAAAAAATTCACTAGAAAAAAATCCTGTGATTAAATAATTGGGATCGGAAACAATATCACTAAAAAAACGCACTAAAAAAAATGGGACAGAAACAATAAAAAAATTACTAATAAAAAAAATAAAAAAAAAATACCCAAAGCGATTAAAGCATATTAACTATTACTTATTAGTACAGGATCTTCAGTTTAACCAAAAAAGAATAACAAATCAATATGAATTCACCGATCAATAATTTTTTTTCGCGGTAGTATGCTTTTGATGCAATGATGATCCTGCATGACCTTCCTTATTTATTCACTTTTTCGCTCAATTAGTAAGTGATCCTCTGATCTTCATGCAGATTTTCATCTTTTTGGGAATGCACCATGTGAATTTCGTAGTTGAAGTTTATAGCTATGCTATTTGCTATTAGCAATAGCATTGCTATTGCTATTGCTATTGCTAT
>JADRCO010001522.1:0-18753 GCA_021464525.1 Rhizophagus sp. LPA8_4_AMF | reverse complement strand
ACTCAATATTTAAAACTCAATATTTAAAACTCAATATTTAAAACTCAATATTTAAGACTCAATATTTAAGACTCAATATTTAAGACTCAATACAATGTATAAGGGAGTCTATCCCTTAAGTCTAAGCTAAAATTGCGCGCATTTACTTTATTAATTGTAAATTAAAACTACATAAAAACAAACGTACGTTTATAAATGAAAAAAAAATTTTTTTTATTAATTGGTAACAAAATATTATTTATTCCCAAATCTTGAAATTTATATCATCTTTTTTTTTTCGGTTCATAAAAAAGGAATGGTAAAATCTCAAATAATCAAGATTATTATTATTATTTTTTTTTCTTTCTTTACAAATATTTTTTATGGAAATAACATGCGTTATCTAGTGTTACATTTATTATGTAAAACTTAAAGTGGTGCAACTTTAATTTTTTGTTATCTTTTTTTGTGATATAAATGCATTTACTCAATTTGGTCAAATTGATAAGCTAAAATTTACTGATTATGCACTAACAGGTTTTTCTCCGATTTTTTTAATTGTTTTTAATGACTCGGAGAAACTTGATAAATCAAGATAAGAGTAAGAGAATTGATAGATAACTGAACTAAAAATGTCGCGATGTTGTTATATTAAAAAAAGTACATGTGAATTTCCCCAGAGTAAAAATAAGTTATTTGTCCTAATAATGCAAGCGTAGATATGAATCTCAGGGTCTCTTAGATTTGTTTCATATTATAATAATCATTTAATTTAGAAATATTGGAAATTTTTGTTACTTTGCACTAAGTTAGAAATTTAATATAAAACTATGGATTAATTAAATTTTGTGCATGACACGTTTACTGAAAGTAAATTTTAATACGCATAAATAATAAATAATAATACATATTGCTTTATTTATTATTTAGTCCGTGTTTGTATCGTTTAATAACAATAGTTTTAAATATTCTAATTTAGGAAAATTTCTTTAATTTAATTCCAAATTCACAAGAAAAATTTTTTTTTTTCTTGCATCTTTCTTTATATTTCTTTTGATAAATAAAACACGAACTTTTCATCAAAATATTTAACCACCCCACATAAGATTATTCTTTTTTTTGGAAACAATTCTCCTACAAAATTTTTTATGTTGTGTTTAATTGTTTTTTTTTTATTTTTTCGTGGTAAAAAAATAAAAATAAAAACAGACGTCAATAAATGTCCACTTAAATTTTTTCCATGCTTTTCTCGTCATTTTTTTAAATTAATTCGTCTTACTATAAAAAAAATATTAGTAATATGATACAAAAACTCATTCAAATTTGATACGAAAAATATTTCACAAAAATTATCGTTTGATCACGTGAACAAACTTTTTAATCCCACTATTACATTTTTTTTTACAATTCTTCATTTTTTTTTTCGAATTTTCCTCATTGATTGTTCTTTATAATATTATACGTGAATAACTCGAAAAAGGAAATTCTCTGTAAATCAAAAAAATCGGATCTTTGAAAGGAGATCAAAAAAGAAAAGATCACTTCTGAGATATTCCAAGAAATTCTTTTATTACATCAGGAAGTTTTTTTTTTAAGAATTCTTTTTTTTCTCAGGTCTAACTCTGTTAAAGATAATCAAGAACTCGGGAAATTTTAATAAATTAAGAAATTCGAAAGTAAATCTAATGATTCAAGTCGGATCGTTTAACCAAATTTATTTTAAACTCATTATTGAAAAAATGATAACTTCAAAAGATTTGCAAAAAAAAAGAGAGAAAAAATATATATACTGTATATATGTACATACTCAAGAAAGATTATATTGTGATTATTCTCTTTTATGAGGATTTTAAAGAAACTAACTTTTTCACAATAAATTAGCGCAGTAAAAGTTTATTAACGATCGTTCGTGTGCATAGTTATTGATGACCAAATGGCAAATGCATATCCTAAAAGGTCGTTTATTAAACTGTTAATCACATTATATATACCGTGGGAACTGGAACTTTTTTAATGTTGCAAGTCTTAAAAAAAAAAGGTAGGATCTTGAGGAATCACTTATTTTATTGAGGTTATTTTAATTAATGTTTACTAGGGAATCAGGTCTTTCCTAAGACCATTTTTTTGAGGTCATTTTAACTACAATTAATATTTTACTAAGGAATCAGGTCTTTCCTAAAACCGAATTTGGAACTCTAATTTATTGGTTATAAGTGCAATAAAGAATCTCAATTTTGTCGATTATAATACTATTAACCATTTATAATACTTATTGGTGAATTAAAAAAATTTTGCGTTCTTTCACATTGCGCCGGTCAACATAAATTCAGAGCTTGACAATCTTAATTATACGTGAGTTAACGTGGTGTAATTCGCATAATAACATTAGCAATAGCGTTGAATCCGGAAACATCAAGAGCTTATAAGAGGGACGAAAAACATTTAGATCATGTTATTAGTGCGCCTCGTTATTTATTTCTTCAGTATAATTTTCGCAACAACCTTAATCAGTACAAATGAAATGTTCTGAATCAAATCGACTTGTCACGCGCATAGTAATTGACGACTAAAATGCATATCCTAAAAGGTCGCTTATAACTGTTAATTACATGATATATACTGTGGGAACTTTTTTAATGTTACAAGTATAATAAAAAAAAAAGGTAAGATCCTGAAAAATCACTTATTTTATTGAGGTCTTATTAATTACAATTAATATTTTACTAAAGAATTAAGTTTTCCTAAGACCGAATTTGGAACTCTAATTTATTGTTATAAGTGCAATAAAGAATCTCAATTTTGTCGATTATAATACTATTAACCAATTTATAATACTTATTGGTGAATTAAAAAATTTTGCATTCTTTCACATTGCGCCGGTCAACATAAATTCAGAGCTTGACAATCTTAATTATACGTGAGTTAACGTGGTGTAATTCGCATAATAACATTAGCAATAGCGTTGAATCCGGAAACATCAAGAGCTTATAAGAGGGACGAAAAACATTTAGATCATGTTATTAGTGCGCCTCGTTATTTATTTCTTCAGTATAATTTTCGCAACAACCTTAATCAGTACAAATGAAATGTTCTGAATCAAATCGACTTGTCACGCGCATAGTAATTGACGACTAAAATGCATATCCTAAAAGGTCGCTTATAACTGTTAATTACATGATATATACTGTGGGAACTTTTTTAATGTTACAAGTATAATAAAAAAAAGGTAAGATCCTGAAAAATCACTTATTTTATTGAGGTCATTTTAATTACAATTAATATTTTACTAAGGAATTAGGTTTTTCCTAAGACCGAATTTGGAACTTGTTATAAGTGCAATAAAGAATCTCAATTTTGTCGATTAACCAATTTATAGTACTATTAACCAATTTTTGGTGAATTAAAAAATTTTGCGTTCTTTCACATTATGCCGGTCAACATAAATTCAGAGCTAGACAATCTTAATTATACGTGAGTTAACGTGGTGTAATTCGCATAGTAACATTAACAATAGCGTTGAATCCAGAAAATCAAGAGCTTACGAGAGAGACGAAAAACATTCAGACCATGTTATTAGTGCGCTACCGCCACGTAATTGAAATGCTTAACGTAAATATCATGAGGCAAGGACTTTTTACTGAAATAGAACCTTCTAATTCCAATTGGACAATCATTCCAATCATTCAAATATTCCAACAAATATTATTTTTCTTATATATATATATATTATATTCATATTTTTCAATAATTTTTGTGGGAAATAGTATATTGGAGTTGGAATTCCAAATATGCTTCCAACATCAAGTGCATATCAATGTAACTTACATGTAACGATAGCCGGCTGCCGGCTAATATTTAATTATCACAATTCTTCTTCCCTCTTTATGAATTATCGCAATATCAGATATCCTTTAAATGGATCATTTGGTATCTAAATAGTGTTATCATTAATTTATCGTGTGAAATTGTGCAAGTGTTCAATTGTGCAAGTGTTCTTGAGCTAATTAATTACACATTGCTGACCAAACAAATGTTTGTCTTACAGAATTTGTTGACATCAAGCAGTTGTTAACTATTTTCTTGTGATACTTATAATTTTTAATTGAACTAGAACAAGAAATGTTTTCTCTGATTCGTCCGTCAAGTATGATAGTACGGTTTAATTAACAATGGTGCAAATATAACGTGATATGGATACCAAAATAAGGTAAATACTTATGATTATTTAAAAAAATCCTGTTTATTTCAATATTAAATTATTATAGACTTTGAAAAAAAATTCTGCGTAATAATTACCATAATATCAAAAATTTGAATATTTTTTGGGATTTCCATAGAGACTGAAATTCCATGAAATATGATTATTTTGGCGTATGATTTTTTTAGAATAATAACTCATGTCATTATTTCTCTATGATCATGGTAAAGTGTCGTACTATAGAAATTATGAACTAAAGGAAAGAAAGGGAAAGATTCGAATATTTAATATTTTTATTGTTCTATATTTCAATTTCTAAACAAATTTATTCGCCAAGTTTTGCTCCAATAAACTGCGGTTAGACGCGACCTAACACTCTGATATGCCTATTAATTATTATAGACTTTTTTTTTAATTTGTCTCTCTTTATATAATTCGCAAATCCCATAATTTTTTGAATCCCATTTTTTTAGGGTTATATAAGTTTATCACGTGGTATTATGTTGCCTCAAATTAATGAGTAAGGATAATATAGGATTTGGGTGATACCTTATCCACATATACTTCCGGTATATGATAATCACCGAATATTTGGCGGGGCATAGGTCGGCCTTGGTAAGTTCCTTCCTACATTCGAAGGTTCTAACCGAGATTGCTAACCTCCCGTATTTTTTCCTTTCGGGCAGGAAAAAAAAAGGTATTGTTCTAGTAAAACAAAAGAACTTATTGTTTGTTGTTTTTCTAAAAGATCTTTCTTTTGATTTTCCTGATAAAAGAACTTTTTTTGCTTTATTCGTTAAAGTACCTGTTTTTATTTAATTTGTTTTTTTTTTTTACCGTAAAAGGAAAAAAAAAGCTGATTTATATGAATGATTATTCTCTGGTATGGCGCAGATAGATTAATAATCAAACTTAAAGGAAAAGTGCGTCCTTTTTTCGATAAATTTGAACAATTCATGTTAATCAAATTTGCTAAATTTGCCAACAAAGTAGTAGGCGAGCCAATTCTAGAATTAACTTCACGCGCATACGTAATCAACTCAATCACTTCTATATAGAGTAATAGTCGGGTAATTTGATAAAATAACTCCCCTCACGTATTTTCCTTTGTTTTGTTTACACGTCCTTTATTATTATATTTATATAATTTAGTTAATATTATAATTTAGTTAATTTCTTTACAATGTCTCTGGACACTTTTAGAAATCAAGTTCTTTCGAATTCTGATGGGGAAGAACGAGTTGAAGTCAATCAAAGACACTTGATTGACAAAATTTTGGCTAGGTAAATATTTTTTTAGACTTTATAATAAAGTTTTTATTATTTCTCGGCTAAAAAAAAAAATACTTTACTATAGATATTCTGCCGAATTCGTAGTATACCGGGAGTTAATGCAGAATTCTGGTAAAAATTTTATCCTTTATCGTTTTGTTTTACATTCGATTTACAATCTGATTCAAGATTAAATCGTGTATTTGTTTTGAAAAATAAAAGATGATGCGAAATCGTCAAGTGTCCAAATTGTATTTGAAACTGCAAATCCAAGCACAGATAAATATTTGAAAGACAAAATCGTACGAATTCTATTCAAAAACAATGGATTCGCTTTTAGGGTTGAGGATTGGAATCGATTAAAGAAGATCGCTGAAGGAAATCCAGATGAGCAAAAAGTAACATTATTCACATAGTTCGTTAATTTAAATTAATTAGTCACTAACTTTTTTTTTTATGTTAACAGATAGGAGCTTTCGGTGTGGGCTTTTATTCATTGTTTTCGGTTTGTGAAAACCCATTGTAAATGTCTTTTTTTTTTTTTTAATTATCGAACGCAAATTATTGAATAATAACAATCAACATTCCATTTTTTAGTGTTTCTTCTGGTGGACAAGGAATGGCTTTTTATTGGCGCGGAGATCAATTATTTGCGAAACGAGGGCCAATCGATGATACAGACAAATCTTGGACAACATTTTTAATGGATATGAGAGAACCTACAGAAGTAAATATCATAAATTATATTATATTTTTATCATTTAGCGTGCTAAACGTTTCTTTTTTTCTACATTAGTTTCCGAATATTGAAGAATTCGCCCGATTCTTGGCCAATTCATTGGTAAGTTTTAAATTAAAAATATTAACGATATATAATACAATCATAATCTCTTATTTATCTGCTTTAATTAATTGTAGGGATTTACGGGAAATCTTCGAGAAGTATCTGTGTATTTTAATAGTACATTAGTAATACAACTATCAAAGAAAATGCAAGAACCGAGATCGATGGACATCGCATCCGCTTTCGATACATACTCTCCGCAGAAGATGTTTCACCTTACTTCAGTAGATGTTAGAGGTGTCCAACTGGACGTTAAGAGATTAATTGACCCATCAAATATATTAACAAAACAATGGCGTCCGCCACCAATTACTAGTTTTCAAACAGAAGAAGCATCAATATTTCTAAGGATTGCAAGCGGAAATTTGGATGTTAAGGTCAGCAGTGCATTTTCTATAGAAATGGAACGTACTACCAAAAAGAAACCGCCAAATAAGACAACAATTCAAATGATTTTTACTGGATTTGATGAACACAATTCATCTGGGGATAATAATAATAAAATTTCTCCAATATTTAAAGATTTACTTCCATACCCAGAACAAGGGCGAATATATATTGGTTTCCCGACACATCAAACCACTGGATGTTCTTCTCATTTGGCAGCTCGTGTGATCCCTACCGTATGTATATGTTATAATGTCTTATTTGTTTAATAAATACTAAATATAATAAATTTGTGCCATTTAGGTGGAGCGAGAGTCGATTGATTTGGTGGATAAAACTTTGGCTAAATATAACAGCGAGATGTTATGTTTGGCAGGAATATTGTGCAGAATTTTATATGAAGACGAAATGATTCAAATAACAAGGCTTTATAATGAAATGATTGGTCCTAATGCCAAAGTTGATGATGAAAGTACCAAGTCTGTTTGTGAATGGTTTGAGAATCGTGCAGCACATGCTTTAACACATTTTACATTCAAACCAAGTACGCCGAATATGCAAGTTGGCAGAATAACCGAATTACAATTTTTCAGTTGTTCAAGACAAACTTTATCTATTTTTTCGACAAAGGGTGTCCTTCCAATATCTAACGTTCGTATGCCTAATTCTGAAATGGCAGGATTCATTAAAAGTATTCCACTTGTACCAAAAATTATATTGGAACAATGTGACACATTTTTTAAGAAAGCAAAAGATATGAGACTTATAGAAGAATTAACTCTTCAGGATGTTTTAGTAGAATTGAAAAATCGAGTACTTTCAGAAAATGAAATGGTTGAACTTTTAAAATGGTGGTTTTCTTATAGGTCAAAAGGAAATACTGTTAATCAAATGGAAATTTCACAATTTATGCAACTTGCATATATCGGCGATAAATCTCGAAATTTGAGTACATTCCGTTATTTTCTGAACCCTAGTATAGTACCGCCAGATGTAATTATTCCTCTTGAAGTGTTGCCATATACTATTTCCAAACCTTTAAAAAATCAAGATCTTGAAAAATGGTTTAGGTGGTCAGAATTATCTTTGGTTAATTGGGCAAGGTTCATCGTTGAAAAATCTGATTTGGAAGTCAGTCCTCCATTTGCTGAGAAAGTTCATAATATTTTAGCACGAAGTCTAAACAACATTTCGCAAAATGACAAGGAAATAATTCGTCAATTATTTTCTCAAAAGAAATGCATTCCCACAAAATTTGGAATGAAGATTCCTGATGAAGCTTATTTTCAGAATGTTAATCTATTCCCTGACTTACCAACGATTCAATTTCAAAAACCTCAAAGTGTTCAGAATATAATGCAATTATTAGGTGTTCGAAAGGTAAGAAAAAAGATTTTTTTTTCTCGGTTTAAAAAATTTTTAATAGATTAAACTCAAATTTGATTTCTAAATTTTAGGTTGTTGAATTACAACTTATTTTTGATCGTCTTGTTAGTCAAGGAAATTGGGATCATATGCAACTCGTAAAATATCTTGCTTCAATATCAAGTAATCTCAAAGAAATTGAAATTAAGAGATTAATAGTCACTCCCATCTGGCCTAAAGAAGATTTATCGCAGTCCAATGACCATGATGAAACAAATCCAAAACCAAAAATTCATCGTTTTGTTGCTAGTGATTTATATGCACCTTTAGTATTACATCGTGAATTCGGTCTACCAATAATTGATTGGAAAGGAAAATGGGCTCGTAATACACAAGATGGTACTTTTGTTATTTATTTATTTAAGTCATTTATTTTTATATAATATTAATAATGTTTTTTGTGAAAAAAAATTATAGGAAAATTTTTAATTGAACTTGGATTACGAGAGTATCCTACACTGAAAAAAATTTTAGAATTGGCAGCACCTCCGACTGATCCAAAAATTCGTAGCAAGGCTCTTAGATATTTTATTGAAAATTTTAAAGAAAAATATTCTAAAGATTATAATCCGTCTGAAATCAATATTGCATTTTTGCCTTGTTCAGATCCAACTATTTTCGCAAAACCTTTAGAATGTTTTATTAACCCTGATTGTATGATAATGAAATTTAAAGCTATACATCAAGATTTACGGTTCCAAGCAGAACAGTTTGGTGTTCGTCAACACCCAAGTCGAGATAAACTTTTAAACAAGATGATTGAGGATCCACCACGAGACGAGAATAAGGCAAGGGAGGTTTTTGAATATTTGGCATCACGACAAGGAGATTTTAATCATTCAGATTGGAATAAGCTAGCTAGTCTCAAATTTATTCCAATTCGAAATAAAACTCAACCCAATGAAATAAATCTTACCGATCCACGTAGTTGTTTCTTTAAAGGTCAAGAAGAAAGGTACAGTTTATTAGTTCTATTTATTTATGAGTAGGGAGTGGGTTATTAGAGCGACTTTATAATTTATTTTTATTATTATTATTTTTTTTTTTTTAGTTTGAATGATTTCTTTTCGTATATTAATTTTGGACCTAGAGCCAATAAATTTCTACAAAGTTGTGGTGTCAAAGACGAACCATCCCCAATTGAATTTGCCGAATTACTAGTGAAATCATCGCATAAATTGTGGAATTCAATCGGAGATAACGTAGAAAAATATTTAAATGTATTAAGACGAATTGCTGTTCATTTTAATACCATATCTAGAAATTTAAGTTTAATTGCAGATATGAAAAGGGCACCTATTTTACTGGCTGTAAAGAAAAGACGCTCTAATTCTGAGAGAGATAGCATGATTAAGATGGATGATGAAGCTGAACATTACTGTTTGGCTTCAGCCAAAGATATTTTCATCAATGATGATACAGTGTATCAACAGGTTTTTAACCCATTGACAGTGCCAGAAGAAGATAATATGGAAGTCTTATATAAAGTATGATATTTGTTATTAATCATTTTTTTCTTTTCCTTTAATTAATATCAATTCATTTTTTTTACAATTTAGAAATTGGGATGTAAATCATTACGCGAATCTGTGTCGGAAACTGTAACCCCATTAGGCTCGATGCGAGAAA
This sequence comes from Rhizophagus sp. LPA8_4_AMF, assembly GCA_021464525.1. Classification (NCBI taxonomy): domain Eukaryota; kingdom Fungi; phylum Glomeromycota; class Glomeromycetes; order Glomerales; family Glomeraceae; genus Rhizophagus; species Rhizophagus sp. LPA8_4_AMF. The sequence continues at coordinate 9,019 of JADRCO010001522.1, read as the reverse complement.
CTATGAGTTCTAGGAATTTGCAAGCAAAAATTGTGGAAAGGGCGCGTTTATTTTATTATGATCTGGATCACCCTAAAAGCGAAATTAAAAAAGATGTAGAGTGGCTTAAAAAGCTAAAAGTTAGGGAAATTGATCAGATAGAAACGAGTTATTTATTATTACCTACTAACGAAACTAGAAAAGAATCAACTACTTGTTGTATTCTCCAAGATAAATGGAGCACTTCGTGGACTCTTTATGTGACACCTGACCCTGATACACTCGATATTTCACAACAAATAGTTAAGAATATTTACAAGTCACACAAATGGAAAGATATCTCTCATCTGAACATGCTTTTAACTACACAACTAACAAGTTTGAAACGCAAAGGATATCCGGTTGATCGTATATTACGACAACCTAAACAACAACGTGTTGTTGAAAAATATGATCAAAATATAATTGACCAAGAGAATGAAGAAAATCTTTCTAATGATACAATAAATAATAATGTATCCTCCGTATTATCTCCTCAGATAGAAAGTTATGTTCCTAAATTGCAAGAAATGTTTCCAGATTGTGATCCAAATCATATTCGTCAACTCCTTGCAAAACAAAAGAATGATCACTTAATGAATGTAGCCAATATACTTGCTGAGGGAAATTATCCCAAAATCAATCTAAAATCCCAGCAAACTCAAAAAACTCAGCAAACTAATGTATCGACTGATCCTGTTAATGATGGTGGTAATAAAAATTTTGGGTTTTTTGATAAAGTAAGGAAGGTAAAGGATTTTATTCCAACCCTAGCCACTGGCAGTGCTGGTACATCAACTTCTTCAAAACCTATGGAATCTTCTGCAAATAAGGAACCAGTTCATGTAACACCTGAAACTACTAGAAATTTACGAAATTCTTTACAAGAAGGTATAAGAACTTGTCGTTCTAATTCAGGAAGTGCCATCGATAATCAAGCTAGCGTTAAAGTTGTCGATGAAAGTCAAACAAGTTATTGTGATGTTATACCTGGTATGAGCAATATATTTTTAAAGCATATAATATAATATTTTCATATTTTGTCTTAACCTTGATTTATTTAATTTGCTCTAGGTCATTCATTAAATTGTGTTGGGAGTTTACATAATATTGAACTATATGTTCCTAAAGGTGCTGATCGATCAGAAATCTTATCTCTACCACTTGGTCCTTCATTACTCCGTTTTATTCATATACTAAAAGATCTTGTTGAAGTTTTCGGACTAGCACCAAAAGCTATTCATGTATTCAATGATAAAAATTCAAATTCGATTGCATTTAATCGTGACAATTCATTATTTTTTAATTTTAAGTTTTTTCTTGGATTACATGATGAACAATGTAAAATTAAACCTACAAGTGATGCCATGACATATTGGTATATGACATTTTGCCATGAATTAGCGCATAATTTTGTTCACCCTCATAATTCCGAACACGAAGTAAGTATAATATTAAAAATTTTTTAAACATTTTTAACATAACCATCAAAATCTAACTGTGCTTTTTTTTTTTTAATAGTTCTATTTTTCATCATACGCAGAAAATTATATGACAAATTTCTTAGCAATATTGAAAAAGCGAGAAATTATATAATATAATAAAAAATAATATTAGATATGTAATATCAAGAAACACTAGATAATATTTAATATACCTATTTATTTATTCATGTATTTATATATAATATTTTAAAATAATATAAAGAGATTAAAAAATAAATAGACATTTATTTTAAAGATTATGAGAATAATTTTTTACGTGGTTAAAATGTTTTAAATTCACGATTCACTTTTGAGCGGCGCAGCGAAGCCGGTTATTACGTTATTTTTGAGATCACAAAATTTGTTTAAACTTCAATTATATTATAGAATTATGTGAATATTTCGTAATTATTAATAAAAACTTTGCTGTTATCAGAGTTTAAAGTGTAACGTTCGTTCAATACTCGTTAAAATTTTCCCAACAATGCAGATTCTTTTTTTTTTGGTTAGCGCGATTTGAAATCGAGAGATATGGCATATGTCAAAAGCTAAAAAAAAAAATGTAATGTATTAAACCAAAATAAATATGCGGCGCATACATGTGTCACAGCGAAAAAAAAAAAAAAATCTTTTAAACTTTGAACGAATAAATATTTTAAAAGAATTAAATAAAAAAAATAAGTATATTGATAATTAATATTAAAATTTTCTATTTTTATGTTGAATATGATTCCAATCTCTAACAGGACCAAGACGAATTTTTCCAGGAGAATTTAAAGAGACAATAGGATAAAGTTTTGATGGAAGATTATTCCAAGTTGATACAGGAGGATGCATAACACCATTAACAGAGAAAGCGATAGATCTTTCAGTCATATTTAAATGTACAATAATTTTTGTACCAGAAGAAAATTCTGATACATAATGTGAACCAATATTATTATGATAACATTTTCCACTAGAACCTAAAACCCAAGCACAAGTTTGTTGACCAGCAAAAATATTATAATCAAGTCCACGTTCAGTACAAACACCAATCCAAGCATATATACAAGTTTCTTCAATAATAACTTCCCATTCATAAATTCCTTCACCACTAATTAAATTATTTGCTCTTATATTTTGATGAGTAGTATTTAAACCACCAGGATTACTTTCTACTACAGTATTATATTCTTTTAATATTAAATTTGAACCTTTAGCAATTTTATCCCATTGTAAATTCCAATCAAATAAAGGAATTCCACGTATATGAGGTAAAGATTTCTTTTCTCTAGCTTGAAATCTATAAGTATCTAATAAAAGAGGAGTAGGTAATAATTGTAAAGGTTCAATTTTATCAACCAAAATATTTATATCAATTCTTTTTAAATCAATAAAAGGAAGCAAAGTTGATAACATTTCTTTTATCTCTAAACGAAAATCTTCAAGTTGAGAAAAATATTCATCATAATCATTTTCATTACATTCATCAATAAAATTATTTTTTTTTAAATCATCTAAATTTGGTAATAATTTTTCAATAATAGAAATAGCATTTTCAGATATATTATTAGCAGCTTGTATAACAGAATAACGAAATACCATATATTCAGAAGTAACGAAAGGATTTTGAGTTGAATAAGTTTGAGATAATAAACATTGTAAAGCTTGAAAAGATAAATTATCAAATCCAATAGTTTCCAAAGGAGTTTTAGAGATCCATTCAATTAATAATTTAATCATTTCATTATCAGCTAAAGGAGACATTTTTTCTACAGCTTTTGATAATAATATAGGAGCTAAAATTTCACCTTTTTCTTTTAAATCACATTGTTGATGATGTTCTTTAAGAGATTGTTTAACAAAATTTACAATTTTTTGTTGTAAAACTTCCAATTGAAAATAATCTGCTGCATGATAAGCTTCAATACTTATATCCAAAGAAATTGAATCAGGTTCAAAATTTTCTGTATATAAATATTCTAATATAGTTTCCATAGCATTAAAATTTATTTCAGGAAATTTGATTTCATTAATAGTAGATTCTTTCATACCATTAAATAATAAACGATCAAGAACATTTGATCTTGCAGCTAATATAGCTCTATTACCATAAATTATTGAATCATCTTGACATATTATTTTTATATCACTATAATTTTTATTATTTATTAAAAATTTTAAATCATTTATTAATGAACATCCTCTTATTTTTTCAATTGGTGCCATTATGAAAGAATATTATTATTATTATTATTATTGTATGATAATATGATAACGGTTTTTTTTTTTTGGAAAAAATAATCCATGGTGAATTTATATTAAATTTTTTTTTTTTTTTTTTTTTTTTTTGTGAGAAAATGGGGGGAAAGTAAGAAAAAATAATTAGCACATGCAAGGAAAATCTTTAAAAAAAATAAACAAATTAAATAAATTGATTTTTTCTTTCGATTGTTACTGGGTTACAGATGTTTTGATCATATGAATCAATTAATCATGAGTTCAAAGGAACCTTTATCACACGACTCATAATTGAAAAAAAAAAGAATTATTTTCAATTCACATGATATTTGAACTTTAAAAAAAAAAACGGTAAAAACCGATTCAAAAGAAAAAATATATATATATATACATATAAAACTTGGCGACGATTTATTCGATATAAAACTTGCATAAAAACTAGTATAACAAAGTAAATTTCTAAAAAAAAACTGACATCCAGGACTTCAGGAAAAATATGATATCTTATGAATTCATTCAAATTTTTTTTTTTTCGGGGGGTGGTAAACTTTTTATATATATTGACTTATTATCAACCAATAAATTCGTGTTTTCAGAGCACGTTGTGGCGCAGAAAATATCCCATTATCAACCAATTGAAGTTTTAAATATTGTATCATTAGAATTTTTTTAACGGTAAATTTTATTTCCCAAACTAAGTTAAAAAGAATTAAATCCCTAAATTTAGTTCAAGAACGAATGGATCTACTTTATGCATTTTTTAGTACTCATACTTTGATATTTTGGTTTTCCTTTGTGTAAAAAATTATGTATTATCTGTAAGTTTAACATCATCTTGTCGACGAATAAGAAAGTTCCTATCAAATGCATATTCAAATGTATAGATTCTAGGTCTATGAAAAATTGAAAATGAAGTACGTATCATGTTGTGTTTCCTATATTTTTTTTTTTTTCATCCCCCAAAAAAAAATAAAACTCTTTGCTTCACATATAAAATGAAAATAAACAATATCGGTTTCCCTTTTCTTTTTTTTTTTCTATTTTTCTTTTTTTTCTGTATTTTTTTTTATAAAAAAAAAAGGGATTAGAAATTATCCATATTTCAATATATATATATATATATATGTATGTACGTATATTTCTATCCATACTATCCATACTAAATTTATAATTAATTATTTGTTACACATGAATTAAATAATAAAACATGAAATCAGGTATTTTTGATATATTTGACCTAACCCTATTATATAAACCTTAATTATTTATTAATTAACTAACCTATTTAACTTTTACAGATACATCATCATTTGGTCAACCGTCAACCGTCAAATCTGAATCAGCTTTAATAGATCCCCCTGAACTAGAGGATCAAGAAGATACATTGCTCGAAAAAATAAAAACATTAATGTCAAAGATGGCCGAATGGATAGAATATTTACTTCAATTTGTACCATTTGTTAATAGCAGGAAGAAGAGAGATGTAAGACATTCTGAAAAATTTGAAAAGAAGAAATTAAAAATATTTATTGGTACATGGAATATGCATGGGAAATTACCTCCTTATAATCTTAATCCTTTTATCGATCCTCTAAGTACAAAGCATGAAGCAAAAGAATTATATTTAAAAAAAAACCATAATCATCCTTATCATATTTTGGTTATTGGTACACAAGAATGTCAACATAATATTGGCCGTTCGGTTTTATTTCCTTCTAAAGAAGAATGGGAACAAAGATTAAAAAATTATTTAGGGGATGAATATATTTTAGTTAAAACTGAAACTATGGCTGCTTTACATTTGGTAAGTTAAAGGAAAAAAAAAAAGAACTAAACTTTAAAATAAAGTTTTCTTTCTCGAACATGATATTTTGAATATTTTTTTTTTTAGGCAGTCTTTGTTTGGGAACGTTGTAGAGATTGGGTAAAAGATTATCAACATGGAGAAGTTCCAACTGGGATTGCAAATTTATTTGGAAATAAAGGTGGAATTGGTATTTCTTTATTATTTGGTAATACTTCTCTTTGTTTCATAAATAGTCATTTGGCTGGTAAGTATTGTTAAACCCTTTTTAAAGTTATTTTTTAAAAGAAAATAATAATTTAATTCATTTCACTTTTATTTATTTATTTAGCACATCAAGATAAAGTTAAAGAAAGGAATCATGATGTGAAAAAGATTTGTAAAGAATTAAAATTGAAAGGATTTTCTCCTTCAGATAAAGGTAATTTTTTCTTTATATATTTGAGATTTAAAAAAAATAAAAAGATTGCTATTTATTTTGAATTTATTTTGTAGGATTCATAAATGTTACGGATAGATTTGATTATACATTTTGGTTTGGTGATATGAATTATCGTGTCGATTTAGAAAGAAGTCGTGTTGATGAATTAATCAGACAAAATGATATTGAAGTAAGTATGATATTTTTTTTTTTTTTAAAAAAAATGAGATTAAATTTATTAATCAAACTTCTCTCTTTATAGACTTTATTAAAAAGTGATCAATTATTGTATGAGATGAAATCATTTCCATATTTTAAAAATTTTAATGAAGCTCCTTTAAATTTTTATCCGACATTTAAATTTGATATAACACATAGAGTAAGCCATTATAATCAAGAACATCCACCATTAACAAGTTATCAATCATCACCTGCATTAATTGAATCAGGCATTTTACGTTATGATTCTTCTGATAAACAACGTGTACCAAGTTGGACTGATAGAATTTTATGGAAATCAAGAAATATTAAGAAAAAAGTTGATGTTTTATCATATACTTCTCATATGAATGTGATTGGATTCTCTGATCATAGACCTGTTACTGGTTGTTTTCTTGTAGATTTTGATTGGAATCCATCTTTACAAGAAGCAAAGAAAAAATTAAAATCTAAAAAGAAAAGAAGGAGATTTTTAATATACATTTAAAATAATTTACAAAGACATTTATTTATATTTTAATTAATTAATTTTTGTTATTTGTAGAGTTTTTTTTCTTATGGGATATTTTATTTAGAATTTTTTGTATTTTTTTTGTTGTATTTTTTTTTATTGTATTATATATTAATAAAGCTGGAAAATTTTGATCTCGTGGGATTGATAATCTGATCAGAAAATCAAATATAAATAAATGATCAAATATGAAAAAAAAAAAAAAAAATTTCTTTCCCAAACATTAACTGACGCTAACTTAACACTTACTTGACACTAATTTGACACTGACGCTAACTTGACACTTCCTTGACACTAATTTGACACTAACTGGACATTCATTCATTTAAATACTTTGTCAAATTTGAAATTGACCCAAGAAATATTCAAATTTATCGTAGTAATTTAATTACTAAATAAATTATATAAAGATCTAGAGAAAAATTTCTTTTTATCATTTGCAATCTTTCAATCTTCACATTTATAACAAGATTATAATCAGCTATCTATCCTTTTACTCTATTCTTGTCTACCAAATATTATTCTTTACTTTAAAGATCAAAGAAAACAATTTAAATAATTTTAAAATTTAATTTCTCTTATACGAGATTATACAACAAATAATTATAATTATTTAAAATTAATTATCTCATTTTATTAAAGTCCTTTTTTAAAAAAACTTAAAAAAAAAATTCTTTATAATTGTTCTTTTAATCCTTATCTTTTTTTGTCTTTTGATTTAGAATTTAGAAGCACCGTTCAATGCAACACATTCTAATTCAAATATCCATGTTTGAAATGATTTTTGATTTTCAATTCAAACATATCATGAAATTTACCTTTAAATACCTTTTTACCTTTTAAATTATTTTTTAAATATTGGTTCATTGGGTATTTAACTGATGGATTAAAATTAAATCCTGACAAATTTTCTTTCATAACTTATAATTATATTTTATTTAAATAATCTTGATTTTTCATCAATAATGAATTAAATTTTATTGAATGGAAGAAAAAGATTTATGATAATATTATAGAGAATAATATTTGCAAGAAAAAACATAATGTTAATAAGATAGTAAAATTGTAATCTCATATATTTATAATATTATTTATTTTAAAAAACAAATTCCTTCTTATACATTTTTATTTTACAAAAACAAAGGAAAAAACAATTGATTTCTTTATTATAATCCTTGTTAAAATTTATTATTTTTTTGATTTCTTAATTATAACTTATTTAATATTTTTTTTATTTTTATTTTTTATTTTTTTTCTTTTATAATTTTAATAACATTATTTTTTTATTTTATAATTACATTTTATTTGTTGATATTTTACTCACTTATTAAATATGAAATTATTATATTTTAGTTTACTTTGATAATTTTTAATTAATAATGAATTAATAATAAATGAATAGAAAAAAAGGATTTATGATGATATTAAAGAAATATATTATTAATAAGATAGTAAAATTGTCATTTCATATTTATTTATAAATATTTTCAATTTTTATTATAATATTATTTATTTTAAAAAACAAATTCCTTTTTATACATTCTTATTTTACAAAAACAAAGGAAAAAACAATTAATTTCTTTATTATAATCCTTGTAATTCTTGTTAAAATTTTGATTTTTCTTAATTATAACTTATTTAATATTAATATATTATTTCATTTAATATTTTTTTTTTTCTTTTTTTATTTTATAATTTTATTAACATTATTTTTTATTTTATAATTAATATTATAGCATTTTATTTGTTGATATTTTACTCACTTATTAAATATGAAATTATTATATTTTAGTTTACTTTAATAATTTTTAATTAATAATGAATTAATAATAAATGAATAGAAAAAAGGATTTATGCTAATATTAAAGAAAATAAAATTTGCAAGAAAAAAAAAATATTATTAATAAGATACTAAAAGATACTAAAATTGTAATTTTATATTAATTTATTTATTTATTTATTTATTTTGGTATTCTGTTAAAGCTGCTAATGTGTGGTTCAGTTTTGAATGAGACTATCCCACAAGAAGGTAGGTGCACAAAATATATATATGAATTACACACTACCCATTATTCCATACATCAGCAAATTAAAACGGGCATAATATTGCATAAATTTACGTCTATGTAATATTTCGTAGGTTTACAGGACCTTCAAAGTATTACGAACTGTAAAGTTACAAAATAATGCGCCGTAAACTTGCGAACCATTATGCCGTAATACTTCGAAGTACGTAATATTTCGAAGTATTACGAATTGTAAGGTTACAAAATAATACGCCATAAACTTGCGAACATTATGCGAACTGTAAAGTTACAAAATAATACATCGTAAACTTG